>CM052087.1:10729860-10751867 GCA_028453745.1 Agapostemon virescens
CATGTCGATAGCTCTAATAGTTTGGCCGGGGCACCACTTCAAAGATTTGCCAAATATTGGCAAATATTGCTAAATATTGAAGGTAACCCCCTTCTTAAAATCGCGAAAAATTGGGGAAATGTCGTTGGGCAGTATCGAGCGCAGAAATCGCGCAGCAGACGCGACAGAATTGATTAATCGGAATTAGAATGGTTAATTAAGACGCTATCGGCTGTCCCGAGGCGTGTCTATTCCGGTTGGTCGACGGACAAAAAGGAGCAATGCAATGCTCGGTCGCCCTCGCTCGTCATCCACGAGTCTCTCTCGGTTTATAAAAATCCGAGACGCGCCGCATCCGTATCGTCTTTCCCGCGCTAATCGCTCTGCGACAGCTTCATTCGCGTATAAATACCACCGACGAAGACTAGGCACGCTTCAGTTTGCCGAGAAACGGCCACCCTCCTGCGACTTCTTGTTCTTCCTCGACAGAAGAGATTCTCTCTCCTCCTTGCTTCCGTTCCTGGCTCTGTGAGAAACGCTTCGTAATAAAATGGGTACGTTTCGTCGTACCTTTGAAATCGTCAAATGGTGCAAAAAAAAAAGACTCAATGCGAACGAATAAAATGAATGTGTGCATGCTTCTCTCCTACTTCTTCCGGCCGAAGACGTTCTTCCGCGGGAGACCGAAAGACGAAGTTGAAACGTCGATTTTACTACTTCGAAACTGTCGATGGATTGTCTTCGACAGCCGGATCAGCGACGATCGATCTTCTAGATTGTCATTCTCTTTTGTTTGTTATCTTCCGTTGTCTCGTTTGCAAATCGCAACCGACACTTCAGAACTTGTATATTCGTTTTGTTCGTGGAACTTCGATTAATCTTGTTTAATCTTCTCGATATATTTACAATTGTTTTCCTGTCACCTCGAGAGTAAGATTACGCTAAAGTGGATTTTGTAGGTCCCATGACGAACGTCAGTCATAGACGGAGACGATCCTCCGCGTCCGAGAAGGCGAAGGAAATCGAGGCGATCAACGGCATCGTTTCCGGTAAAAATGTTCTGATCACCGGCGGAGCTGCCGGCTTGGGACATGCGTTTCTAAATAATTTCTTGAAGCACGGCGCCAATGTAAGTGACGCGAAATATTTCATCATCGACTAGTTACCAAGAAAATATTTCACCGTCGATATCGGTTTCAGAGGGTCACGATATTCGACATCGACGCGGACGCTGGAAAAAGGATCGAGACGAGCGTCGAGAAGACCTACGGCGAGAAGAAAGTTCATTTCGTTCACGTCGACGTGTCGAATTACGCGCGTATGGTTGGTAAGTAACGAACGTGTAACCCAGTGGAGCTTAGATCACGATATCTCTCGCGAGGAACGATAACATTTCGTTACGACCGAACGAATTCCTAAAACATCAGTGGAGTCACATAACTGATAATGACACCACGAGGCCGACCGAACCTTGGTGTAATGAAAACATAAATATTTTGATAGCTCTGAGAAAACTGTGGCTATGGAACTTGCACGATTTGCTTTATTTTATTATATTGCTAAGAATCTATATACAAAGAATCAGATCAACAGAAAATTATATATTTAAATATATATATATAATTTCGAAGGATTCGATTATCGAAAATCTGCCTGCAATCGGAGGAACAATAAAATAGACGTTTAATAATTTTCTATTGATCCGATTCTTTGTTAGAACGAACTTTAAATTCTAAAATGCACGCGAAGTTAGGGTTCTGTTTTTCTTTGAGACGTGTTAACGCGCGTCTGTTTCTGTGAACGCTGGGAATTAATAAATTTGGCGATTGCAGAGGCTTTCGAAGAAACGCTGAGGCTAATGAACGACATCGATATCGTGGTGAACAATGCCGGTATCTTGGACGAGAGAAGATGGGAGCGGGAGATCGCGGTGAACATTGTGAGTAAGAAGAAAGATTCTGTTCGCGTTTTATTATTTATTGTTCCTGACGTGTGTTTACCATTTTGTGTTGCAGGGAGGAATGGTCTCCACCGCGTTGCTGTCTGTGAAATACATGAACAGAGACAAAGTCGGTCACGGTGTAACACTGGTAAACGTCAGTCAGCACATAGACATCAAGAACACCGCACAACTTCCGGTTTACACGGCCACGAAGCACGCCATCATCGGTTTCTCGCAATCCCTCGCGGTAAGACATATTATTTACATACAATGTTATACAATTTAACATCCTCGATGATAGTTGCCGATGATACACTAAATATAAATAGATAACAATTATCTACTCGAGCTACGACCCTTATCAATGTTATGTGAAACATGGCAATCGTCATGGAGTCGTTAATTTCGAACTGGACTCTCGAATAAATCCATTGATATTATTTCTAAATATTAACCCCTTGCACTATGACAACGAGTAAGACTCGTGATAATGATTTTCAACGGAACTAAATAAATACATGTATAATTTATTTCTTTTAAACAAAAATAGAATTCTATTTCGTTGTTATCAATATGTAGACATTGGAGAACACGTAGACGTAAAATAAATATAAATTCTTTTCTTCTTTTCCGAAATTATGAACGTGAAAAATATTTTGCGTACGGTAACAGTCGAAATAAATCGTAGTGCAATGGGTTAATAGAAAAGAAACGATGGAGAAAATTAAAACAGGAAGAATTCAGTTTCACAACGATTAATTCCGTACTTTTAAGCGCGAAGTTGCTAACCCTGACAGAAAATATTCAATCATAAAACGTCAGCAGAATTGTTGAAATTCGTTAGCTAGATATTTCGTTGAGATATTAATAAAATATTGAACTGTTCGTCGTAATGCGAAACAGGACGAAGAATGTCGACGCATTTTGATGGTTCGAACGATAAATCAACCCTTCGTTGTATCGCTTTTATATCAATGTTCTCTTTTGTACCGCGACGATTATTTATCACTGTATTGGCATTATCGTCAAATCCTTATAATTAGACTGTGAATATTGTACACTCGTGACAGAAACGACTAACAAGAATACTACCGAGAAAACATTAAAAGAACTTCGAAAAGCGATTATTCTCATAGAATGGAGATCGATTTTGTACAGTGTTCCTTTCTTACAAACTTACAGCTACGACGTACGAATTACAAAATTCCAGCTCGCGATCCGGTTAAGACGATCTCAAACGGTTCGGTTCGTTCGCTTGAATATTTTCTGCCAGAACGGTTCCATCAACCCGTGAAAGTATGCCTTGATTCTTAAATGAAGATGGCTCCGTTTCAGAACGCTTATCAGTACGAAACGACTGGTATCCGAGTGATAACACTGTGCCCCGGGTTGACGGAGACAGCATTGACGGTGGACAGTCCAAACAAATTGCAGTCTAGAGTGATGAAGGCGGACTTCGTGAAGAACCTGGAGCAGCTGTCGATACAAACGTGAGAGCGTCTCTTCTTGCCGAGCCGAGAGAGTTTTATCTCCGCTTTCGTTCGCCTAACTGTTTACTCTCTGTCCGTTTCAGGCCGTACGTGGTCGCTCAAGGTCTGATGTCGATACTCAGGGTTGGGGAGTCCGGTAGCATATGGGTGGTCGAGAACGGTCGCAGCCCGTACGAGGTCTACGTACCGAATCCTCGCACTTTGCGCCGCACGTACAAGAATAACTTCACGCTCGTCGAAACGAAACCACAGACCAGAGGTCGTCCGATAAGAGAGGTCTGCGACAACACGCGAACAGGTCTGATGAGTTGCGCTTGACGAAAATACCATGGGGAAGAGTGTCTGGTCGAAGGTCTTCGAATTTTCTCTGCAAACGGTCTCCCGCGAGGCAACCGATAATTTTTTTTTTGGGTAAAGATTATCGCCGATCTGAGCTGGGAGAGCCGACCGTGTCTTCGATTTTCCCCAGAGACATTGGCGAACGACCAAGACTCGAAATGCGGTTGTTCTCGATCGCATCGAGAGTCCTGTGTTGTGCGCACCCGTCGTACAGTGTAGCAACGATCTGGGAGAAAACGTAAGGCAAAGTGTTAAGGTGAATCGCTCGAGATGTCGAAAGCGATTGATACAGCATCAAGTATTTATACGCATCGCACTTTGTACATAAATCATTCGTATTTAATGTAAGATTAAGAACAATGGTGTACGTTCACTGCATACGATCGTGTCTCTTTTATTTGAAACATCTCTGCATCCTTGTGTTTGTCTTTGTCTCTTGGTACTTACACGACGACGATGGCTCATGCCGAACAAATAATTTTCCCCATACGGCGAAACAAGAAAGAAAAATACGAGCTAACGATAAATTCTCACAAATACTTTCGAACCGAATATCCCTTTTCTTTTTTCACTATCTTTTTTTCCCTCTGTGACCCGGTTTTCTCTCTCGAGGTGAATCAGTGAACTTAAAAATAGTACAATAAATGTTCCTTTCCTTTTTATTATCTCAGTATTATTTCAGCAATGGGAATCACAATATCCGCTGTACAAAACAAAAATTCATCATCGGAAAACCGCATATACACCGTGCATTCCTTTTACACACGCAATGCATAAAACTTAAAAGTTATATTTTCTTCTTCTTATTCTTCTTCTTTCTTTTTTTTCCTGTTTCTTATCCCCCATATTCCTCGTGTTCCTATTTTTACTTATCATTATTACTCGTTATTACGCTTTTATTTATTATTTTTTTTTTTTTGCTTTTGTAACGTTACCTTGCAACTTTTACTGATAGCTTATGGAGGTTTCTCTTCGACTTACATGTAACTAAATCTCATTGTTATGTATGTATATATTCTGTATACGCTTGGGACTCCGTGCGAGCCATAAGAAAATAATAGTCGCAAATAATATACTTATTATGCCTTTCTTTTTTTTTTTTTTGTTTGTTTGTTTCTCGCGTCTTATACGTTTAAGGACATTATCATGCTTCATTGTTATTTTTTTTTTTCTTTTGTTTCTTCTTTAGAGTCTTACTCTCACAAAACGCTGTCTGCGAAATTACACGCAGCGTCCTCTCGCATCAAAAACGATCTCTTCGAGGGATACTCGAAGGTACTAAACGCAGTCGAACTCTACAAGAAGGCATCCCCGCGCGCGTTCTCGCTCACATTTTTTCACTTAATACTAACGTACCGCTTGTTCAATATTTCAAAAAAAAACCTAATAGTCAATAAATCGATATACGATTCAGCCTCGCGCGCGCGTGCCTACCCCCTATACATCGACCATACAAAATCAATCATTTTTCTGTTTCCCATTTGTTTCGCCCGCGGCACAATCGAAACCATGTGTTCGCTTATTCGAAAAATCAAAACCCGCTGGGTAAAATGTACGAGTAAGATAAAGTGATCTTACTTTAAATTGCATACGTCGGTCATCATCTTAAATAAATAAAGTTCCGACTGCTCGAAATAATCATAATGTATTGTCCTACTTTCTAGTTTGCGATTGAACGCATGTTCCACTTTGTTCTTTCTCTTTTTCTCAAAAAAATCCCGGCTAATTTCGATTCCGTTCAGCCACTAATAGCTGCAATCCACGATGGTGCAATAGTAACTTCGTGTACGCAACACAGAGAATTAGTCAAGTTTTTCATTTGTTCAGCCGCCACTTTCCCCCTCTTCGGGAAACCGTTTCGAGCACTATTATCTCGTAATTCTCTCTACATGCATCTGCCGCGTTCAAGAAAGAAAAAAAAAAGGAAATTCCCGTTGAGATTCATAGCGTTTTTCTTTACTCGCGCGATCGTAGTTTGCATGTTTCTCGTGTCCCAAATAGTAGTATGTGTGTCTGTGTGGGCTCGAGACGAGCCTTAACTGAGGATGCCGCCAAAAAAAAAAAAAAAAACAGTTGCTTCTTGTGGGTTATTGTTTCGCGAACATTCTACCGTCCAGCGTGTGTTATTGTACTTGTTTGCACATTTATCAAGCATTCGACGATTTCTTAACTCGTAGGACAATTAACTACTTATATAACGATAAGGTTCATTATTTATTTGTCGAGAAATTTCAAACGTAGAACTCCGCCCCGAGCATCCAATTAATTCCCTATAATGTTACTCCTGCGCGGCGATACAAAAAAAATGATCCTCGATAAAGTTCTCTCAGAGAACTTTCTTTTTCACCCTTTTTTATTCTCTTGCCCCCACCCTTTCCCGTCCATACTCTTCCAACGTTTGTTTGTTTTCTTGTATTTTATTTTCTTTATTGTATCCGTGAATCATTGAATCCTTCGTGATGTTGAATTCAAATCAGTCCGTAAGGGCAGAGCAGCACGTATTGTAAAAATCTTAATCTAGAGTGAATACTTATACATAGTTAGTGGCGTCGTTGGCTCATTCAAAAAGACACAACGCGACTGTTCTGCTGCGACTGAGGAGCGGATTGTTCGTTGGTCGTGCGCTGCTTTTGACTGCCAGGATTGTTCTGTTGCTGTTGGTTCGCTGGTTTACGATTACCGCCTCTGGAGCCTCTATAACCACCACGGAAATCGCCACCACCGGTACCTCGGTACATGCCTCCCATCCCACGATTATAAAAACCGCGTCCACGGAAACTACCGCGCCTCGTTGACGCCACACCGAACGTTTCAGAGTTCAATTTACGTTCTGTCCTCCAGTCTGTACGTTGGAACCCACTGCCGTAACATTTTAAAAATATTATAAATAACGTGATCCCCGCTGCTTCGGTATTAACACTTTACCTACCAGAAACCTATTATAAAATAAGTTTCTGAGTAACTGTGCTACTGTGATCGCTAACATAAATCATCGGCTATGAATAACAGATGTTTAAAAAGCATTGAATAATCATCGGTAGGTAATGCGTTGAAAACAATAAGATTACGCTTTTCGGAGCATTATTCCAAACTCACCCTTTACTCCTCTCGACAGCCTCGCAGCTAATATTATCGAAGAAAGATTTCGACTTATCGTAATGGACTATCTCCGGCTCCTCCTCAGGTTCTCCTTCGCCTGCTCCGGTTTCGTTGCCGCTATCGTCTTTCTTCTCATTATCAGCACCAGAATCGATCTTTGTTTTCGCCAACTGAGATCTATAATCAACAACACATCAACTCTGAATATTTTCCTGCGAAAATGCCATTGTTTATTGCACAAAGATAGGATATAATTTGTTGCTGCGTCGCGTAAGTAATGTATAAATGAAGTTTTTACACTACTTTAAAAAAACGCATAAACATTAATTTTGCATGGTATCCACTTTGCACATTTCAAATTGTACTTGAAATGAAACCGGCACTAAACCATGCTATACAAGGTAATTTATGCGTGGAAGAAACGTTTACCTCAACTCCTCAAACTCGGTGTTGGCTTGTTCGAAGTCGAAGTCGTTGTCGAATTTCAATGTATTCTTCGGCTTGGCACCAGCATTACCAGGTTGATGTCTAAAACCTCCGCGACCTCTTCCTCGGCCCCTCATGTTTCCACGATTCATCCAACCACCGCGGTTCCCTCGTGCACCTTGCACGTAGTTATCATGATCTTGCATCCGTTCATCCTGCTTCATTGGATCACACTTGCCGTTGTTATACTGCGACATAGCGCCTCCTGCCTTGTTACCAGCATGGCTATAAGTCAAAGCACAATTCATAAAACGTTGTAGAAGTCCTACAGGAGATAGAGACCAACAGAGGTGTGTCGGATCCTTAAAAATTTTCAAAAACATTTTTGGCTTCTCGCACACCTCCACTAACGATTTGCTTTGTAGACAAAATAGAATTACCTATCACGATCACGTCGGGCAGGTTGAATGGTTTTCATATTCGTCTTATCACCAAGCTTGTCAATAGGGCCACTTTGTTGCTGTTGTTGCTGTTGCTGGTGGCTTACCTGAACACTCTGATCCATCGTCGGACTTTTCCTCGTCAGCAAGGATGAAGTTGGGGTCGTTGATCTTGAACCTCCACTGATGAGATCGAATACACCTATGGTAATAATGCGAACCAATCATATACATGTTTTATGTAACAACCATAATTATTAAAACGCTTATTCCGAGTATGCAAACTAATATATGGTCAGAGATATATGGTAAAGAGATGTCCGATGCTTCATTTGCATTTGTAGCTCTACACGAACTAGTTTCAAAAAGAACTATGTTAAAAAGAAAATTTTTAGGATAGAACGTAGGAGATTCTACAAGAAATTTCAACTGTTCTTGCTATTATGTTACTTGCTAGTGCGTAATACTTCTATTGCTATTCAAATTTGAAGAGAAACTATAAAACAAAATCAGTGAAAATAACAGAAAGAAATAAAGCAAATTTTCATGCACAAACTTCCAGCAAAATTAAAGCTATTGAAAATAATCAACATTATTATGTTATATGTACAAAGAAAAATAAATATAAATCAATACTTGATAAAGAATTTAAAACTAAACAACAAAAACATTCTATTTGTATGTTAAATGACTAATACTGTATTGTTTAATACAATATTTACAAACTGCTCGTACAGTCGCAGTAAATACTTTATTAATGCTAGAAACCATACCTGTTATTATAAGAAATTGAATAAAAATAAAGTGTTTATTAAATACTGCTGTACATGCTAAATATATTTTTAAATATGTACATAAATGTATTAATAAATACTAATTTAAAAGTGCTCAAAGCATACAGAACTTGTCTGATAAAAGAAGCAATGCCAAATCCAAGCGCAAGCAATAATTGTAATAAAAATTTATATAAAAAAAAAAAACATTGGGAGTTCACACCATAAACAAGAAAATTTAACAGATTAGGAAAAAGAAAGCGTTAATTATATAAAATGAAATTAGCAAGCATTACCAAAGCAGAAGCAGCAAGCATGCCATTGGGCAAAGGATAGTTCATAGCAAAAACAGTTTACCATCTTCCACAGATTGGTCTTTTGGTAATGGGTCGACATTGGCCACTGGTAGTGAGTTTGGGATAGAGATGGCATTGGGTTCAGGAGAGCCCAAGCTCAACTCACTTGGCTGTTTATTTATTGGTCCACGAGGATCTCTAGCAGCAGTGGGCATTCCCATTACTGGTCCCATAGCGCCCATTGTCATGCCATACGGTGTTCCATATTGCCCACCCATTGGGCCCATCTGACCCATCATTGGATGAGCATAGCTTGGCTGTGGTTGATAAGACTGCTGATTCATAGACGGTTGTACCGTCATCTATAAATAACCACAATCATTTAGTAATAGTAATTATATTAACATCAAATTAAACTTCGAAATTGCACAAAGTATATATGCATTACCTGCACAATGGCTGGATCGTTTGGGATCGAACTAACATTATTCACCACCCGAATGTCTTTAATATCTGAACCACGGAATAAAATATACTCGTAGACTTGATTCTGTGGTGCCACAGGAAGTTGTGTCTCCCTATCCTCGGTTCCAAAAGAGCGCACTGTAATGCAAAAAAAAATTAAACGAATATTAATGAAAATGGTTTTTGTATTTTAATATTAATTTTCATATATACACGTTTGAAATGTAAAAATATTAAATAAAATAGAAATTTATAATATCTAGCATAATAATATAAAGTATCAATTTATAAGTTCAAGTTCAAACCATATGTATAATGCTATTAAATTCAAATCTAACGATTCATTGTAACAGTTTTGTAATATGGTTGAAAAAAGAAAGGACAGTGAACATAAACAGGACAAGTATGGAACACAAACATTCCACACAATGGTGGATGTAAGGTATGGCATTCAAGCTACCTAACTTTATATGACCATAATTGTTCTGTATTATCACAGGAAAAAAAACGAAATTTTAGTTGAATACATTTTTTGCATACTATAGTTAATCTATTTTATTTATGTTTAGACGAACAGAAAAACTTGTAAGACAATGAGATGTTATGATATAACTATACATTAATTAATTTAGGTACTTTGTAAATTTTCGTTTAATTAGTTTTGCTGAAAACTCGGTAATAAAAAAATATGCGATGATTTGGATTAAATAAATGATATGTGACACATATTGAGAATTCCAACTCGGTTACTTTGCATTTTGGGTTGAATCCTGTAATTCTGTGACTGTTAAACAAAAGTTCAATGTACTTGCGAAAATTTGGCATACGTTAACCGCCAATAAAAGTTTTACCGAGCTGTATTTAAACCAAGAATATTCAGCAAAATACCCGTTATAATTGACGGGTGACCCCGGTTGTTTTGTATCGAAGCTTTACCGGACGGATCAAATACCGACAGTTTTGAAAACATTTTTAAATAAAATATATGCGGGGAAACCGTAAAATTTTCATTGACGATTCACGAATAAAGCATGCGAAACGAAAAGGAGAGAAGAATCTCGAATTAGTAGTAGCGGGTATTACAACGAAATAACCGGGAAAAAGAACAGCGGCAAAACCGATTTCGGTGTCCATCTTGATTCAAGACTCACCATTAGCTAGGGCAATCGTGCATTCTTGAGGATCCACGGTAAAAAGTCGGCCTTCGTAACGAATGTCCGCCTTCGATATTAAACTAATCTTCGAACCCAATTCTGGCATTCCTCCGCTCATCTTGAATCGTTTTCCTCGGAACAGTGATCGATGTGATACTATAGGATTCACGATACCATCTAACGAAACCACCAGCTGACATCAATGGTCAACAGCGAACTGCCAAGTCTACCAACACAAATTGCGCATGCGCCACGCCCCCAGAAATCCAGAACCCGTATGTAAGTTGCATCAAATTCTATAGAACAAAATTGGAGAATAAAAGAAATTATAAATTGTAATATAATAAAGTATCACGGGATAAACCGTATCCTTTAATAAAATATTATGAATTGTTAGTGATTCTTCTGCAGATTTATATAAACCGTGCGCGCGCCCGATGATGGTTAGCAATGTGTATTCGTTCTAACTCTAATACGATTCTTCGACCAATAGCGACAATGCGTGCAATAATAGGGTGTCGCTATTGGCCGAAGAAAATCATTTTGGATTTAGAATGAATACACTTTACTTAGGCATCTTCTAGCATGCACACGATACTTTCAATATTATGTTTGTACAATAATAAAAAATCCTGTAATCTAAAAGTATAGAATAATTGATCATGGTATATAATATGTATGTAAATGAAAAAATAATATATACAGTATCGATATATGTAAACGAATTCAAACGTTTAAAATTCGGTTCTTCACTATTGGTATCCTTGATTAAAGTCTTCTTAAGTCTTGAAAGTTGTGTAAGTACATTTTGTTCTGAGTCCATCTAGTAAGAGGTACATGTATTCTCTGAACTAATCTACAAACTATATGTTAAGAAGTTTCAAATACAATTCAATAGTAATCTGATTTGACCTGCCCAATTTTTTCACATAGATGTTACATTGATTAGCCGTCTCCGTACATTGTACCTTCAGCCAACATGGCGGCATCGTTGGGTCGAGTTTGTAAATCTAGTCTTTTAAAGACAAGTTATGGAAGCTTATTTAATCAGGTATGTCATCTCGAAACATTAGTGGACTTTTAAAATGTCTACTTGTCAATTACAAAAATATCATTCTTTATTGAACAATTGCTGTTATGATATTGACGTACGAATCGTGATCAGAACGAACCCTGTGGATCTGTTCAACTTGTCGGCTGCTTTGACATTTTTTTCGGAAGATACATTAATTTAATAACATCTGCTATTCTTTTATTCCTAATTACGGACGTTTTATAACAGGGTGATAGATTGAAAAAGATTTCGAAGACATTTTCTCTGATGTTATGTAATAGTGATCAGTACCGAAAATTGTGATGCTGCCATGACCATAAGCACTAAAAAATAGCGTGGACTGTATTAAAAAGTGCAACTTCTAACGAAATAAATATATAATTTTTTAATATGACTACGTCTATGCTTCGTATATATGATAAATTAAGGGAAGTGTTAATGAAGCTAATATAAAACCAGTACAAATATCAGCAGCTATTAAAGAACCATTATGTTAATGGTGAGGCATAGGATGTTCTAGCATTGATTTTAAATATTTGATCGATAGCAGTATAAGTAAGCCTTGAAGGAACACATTTGGATAAAGTCATGACAAGTTTTATTTAACATATAAATTTGTTCCAGCAAACACACAGGTTTTCAACATCAAATCAATGGCCTAAAGGTAGAAAAGCGGTATGTGTATTTTTATACTAACTTTGAAGATGTCGTCCCACCTACTCCTAACCCTAATGCCCTAATATCCAAAACATTATCTCTCCTTTAATATGTACATACATATTAATAGTAAGTTTAACATTTATAAATGTACCATTAAACACAAATATAATATGAGTAACATAAAGACAATTAAACAATATTAAAAATGTTCCAGTTATTAACATGTTTAGGAGTAACAGCAGGAGGCATTACTGCATTAATTTATGCACTGGAGAAATCTGTGCAAGCATCCAGTGGTGCTAAACTACCTACTTATAATTGGAGCTTTTATGGGGCCCTCAAATCATTGGATCATGCAAGGTAATTACAAATATAATAAAAGTATTACAAATACAAATGTCATGTGCATAAATACAAATTTTATGATTATTAGTATGCGACGAGGATGGGAAGTATATAAGAATGTATGTGCAGCATGTCACAGTTTACAATTTGTAACTTACCGTGAACTTGTTGGTGTTACCCACACCGAAGAGGAAGCTAGAGCTCTTGCAGAAGAAATCGAAGTAAAGGATTGAGACAGTAATAAAAATAATTCAACTTGTGTTGATAAAATAAATTTCATAATGGAATTATTAATTGGTATAGGTAGAAGATGGTCCAGATAGTAAAGGTGCTATGTTCATGCGTCCTGGTAAATTGGCTGATCATATTCCATCGCCCTATCCAAATGAAGAAGCTGCTAGAGCAGCTAATAATGGTTCTTATCCACCAGATTTATCTTACATTATTAACGGAAGGCACGACGGAGAGGTAAACATGCCATTTAACATTTCTATTGTATACTTAAATTTCAATGATAATTACGTTATTTAAAACCTAATTGAAATTTCAGAATTATGTATTCTCTTTATTAACTGGTTATTGTGAACCACCAGCTGGTATAGTTCTTAGAGATGGACAGTCTTTCAATCCATATTTCCCAGGAGGAGCTATTGGTATGGCACAGGCAAGTAATATGACTTATTTAAAATCGTTCTATCGAATTATAATCACGTTTGTTAGAAGTACTATCAAATTATTTATGTTCAATATGATAGGTTATCTTTGACGAAGTCGTAGACTTTTCTGATGGCACACCAGCAACTGCTTCTCAGATAGCAAAGGATGTTACAACATTCCTTACATGGACATCAAATCCTGAATTTGATGAAAGACAACGACTTACCATAAAAGTAAGACAACATAGAAATTCTAAATATATATTTTTTAATTATATTCTATTAATTTAACAATGATTAAATGTTTTATATTATTTACAGGGTACAGTTGTACTGGCATTACTAACAGCTTTAACATACTACTGGAAGCGACACATATGGTCGACACTAAAGACTACTAAAATTCTCTTCACTCCCACAGTAAAAAAATAATATCATCTGAATCGAAATAATTTCAGAGACTAGCTCAAAGAAATTGCTATGACGATGATAGATTTCTGTATTGTAGTTTCATAATTTATTTCTGAATTACGACACCTTTGGAAATATAATAGTGCACAGAAACTGACATACTATCACATTGTCAGCTGACAGTCAATCTACTATGCGCCTTGTACATATAACTACAGTCAATCATGCCATCGTCTGATTTAAATAAATTGTTAAACATAATTAATTATGAATTTTTTTATTAAAAAACGATAATTCCCAAAGTATCGATATTAGAAGGAATAAAAACAGTAATAATGTGAAAATCGTTTCTAAAGAAATCCTTTTTATTTTTTTTAAGCTTGACTTCATCGACATAGAGTAATAATTATTTAATATTTTTAGTAGTATGAATTAGATTACACTATTACATTATTTATAGTGTAACATTGAAATGCGAAGCTGATAAAGAGGTATGTATAATGTTTCAGGTAGTTGAGAATTTCATAATATTACACAATAGGTGTGGAATTCTGTTAAAAATCTCGTACTTTGGTTTGGATTTACTTTAAAAATGAAGGACATTGCTACACAGGTTGGATAACAAAACTCCAAAAAATTATATTATGTTTCAAATAATTTATGATTATATCTTTCTTTTCTAGAATGTAACATAATTATGGAGAACCTATTTTCCGTTCTGCATATACCTGTGTATGGAACGGTATAGTTTGTAACAATTCATAATAGAATTGCACTAGAATTATACACCTGATTCCCTAATGATTGAAAAGCTATTTATGATACTTTGGATGTTTATTAAGAATTAAATATGATTTTACTAATACATCAATTATGAAGCTAGGCTCGAAAAGTAAACAACACACTTTTATTGGATCTGTGGTACAAAGATCAAGATCAAGATCAGCTTAAAATATACTTCTAATATATAAATAGTGGAATGGAAAACAAAAGATTTTTAATGTAATGCTTCATATATTGATGTACTCACTGATGCAACACTATACCATGTACCATATATACTACTGTGAACCAAATTATTGTTTGGTATGTTTCAATTGCAACACAATGTATAATCAATTAAGAAAACATATTTGTTTTTTTTTTCTTTTTATACAGAATAAGAGGCCGTTCTTGGATGATGTCTCAACCAAATACGCTCAAATATATGCACAATTTTATGCTACTTGCACAAAAAGGCACATTATTACATCAAATATTGATCTCAACAACCTGTTGTTTGCTAAAATCTTAATAACAACTAACTGGAAAGGAAGTAAAGTAAAGCTTGGCAAAAATGAGCACACGAAAATATAAATTATCGAAATTTTCGAATGGTCTATAGTAGTAATTATTGAGACACCTCCACAGATTATGAAATGGCACTTATGCACAAACTGAAATCTTTTCTAATTCGTATTCAGGCAATTCTTTTTTTTTCTCTTTTTTCATTTTAAAAAACTTTGAAGGCATAAGTTGTTCTTACTGATTATTACTTTTATTACACAGTCTGTGTTTCCAGTTTTTAAGATTCAAAATATGACTCTTGTTTTAGATTGTATCAACTTGAAAAGCTGAAACAGTATTTTCTTGAATTAAATGTTAGGGCATACCTTTACAATACGATATTAAAAGCAAAACTTAATTTTACATGTACATGAAATCAGCTTTAGAATTACAAAATAATAGGTAAAAATAAACGTTTCCTAAAATTTTACGAATAAAAATATTCCTGTTAATTGAAAACACTGATTCAACTTTCTTTTTTTAGTCATCATCACCCTCTTTTTTTTTTTTTTTATACAGATGTTACCTCTTAGCATACGTCTTTATTGGGTACCCATTTAATATTATTTGGTACCTTGATTAAATCTCGCCCATGCTACCACAGAAAGGAAGAGGTGTTGAGTTTATTTGTGGTTAGGCTAAAAGGTGCTACCTTCCGGAGCCTGAGACAGTTTCATATTTTCTTTCAAAGTCATCAAGCGACGTAGCTCTTGCAGAACTGTCTTAATTGTGTATTCCCGCTGCCACTTTGCGAGCACTGGTACACTGCGGTTATCGACCTATAAAATCTGACGCATATAACACACATCTATTGTTTAAGGATCAAAACAAATTAAGATACTTACCGCGCCAGTAGTACTGTTGATACAATTCATATTAATCCTGCTTAAAAATCTTACATTAGGAGCATCCTCTGGGTATCTCTGACCACAATCAATTTTCAAACTATACATCCTATTTTCATATGGTGTCTAAAACAGTGATAAATAATACTTAAGTAATTGCACTAAACTCATCAGAGTCAAAATCATACATTTTAAAAATATTAATTTCATCTATGCAGATAAAATAATTCTTGTATAAAAGAAATTATTATGCATTAAGTCCAATTAAATTTAAGTGTTTGGGATAAATTACTCTAGGAGGTCCAATTATCATTCCAGTCCAATGTGTAAGAGTCATGTCATCATCATTTTCCAAGCCCCAACTGATCGTACCATCACCTACACCCTTCTGACCTTGTTCTAATTCCTCTAGTAAACGAAAGTTTCGAGGCACAACTAAAAATCAGTAATTATAGTTATCTCTTAATAGACTATAAGCAAATCTACTGTCTCTAGGCTACTGTTAATAAAAAAAAAACCTGGTACATGTACAGGTTATGAATCTATGACTTTCAGCATGGTGTAACCTATTACACATTAATATTATCACAATCCCCTCTTAATTCGGTATTAATTACAATACGAGAACATGTGAAAGATTTCAAATATTTTCCAGAACTTGACGAATCTCTGGATACATTTAGACACGTTTACTGTGCGTGATAACTTATGAAAGAAGTATAACAATATCTTATATTTCACTCAGAATTGCACAGATATGGTTACAGTTCTGAAATTTCCTGTGCGATTCATTTAACGTATTACACGAAGTAGTCATTATTTCTTAAGGGACATCACATCTGTTTGTCGTTTGCATCTTTAGCCTGTAAAACAGATATAAAATACTTACCTACACCGGTAGTAGGTACCGCCATGATATCTTATTTTTGTGAAGCGCTGTATATTTTTCTAAAGAATAGCGAATTACACCAAATAATGTGCTACAATTTGTTTCACTATCGGGCACACGCGACTCAACAATAACGCGAATCTCTCATCACCCGAAGGTACGGCAAGGACAATAATATCTAATATTCAAGTGAAATTCACTTTGCGAAAATTCAGCCAACCTCCGTGAGGTTGTCTGTTTCCACAGACTACTCGCTTTCTAGAAGGGTTTACTGCATCGAGAAGTTTCATATCTCGATAGTTACTGGGCGTCGTTTTTACAAAGTTCTAGATAAATTTCGCAATCTCTAGAACCGCGACGAGTATTCGCAATATTATCAGCTTAACGCAAACAAACACATTGTTACGGGCGTGAACGTGTCATTTTTTATCTCTATATTATTTTCATTCGAGAATCTTCACTTTTTTTCCTCGATAATAAGAAAAAACAATAAAATATGCAGTAGTTCTTAATATCGAGTAGGGTAAACAAATCTCCAGCTAATAATTCGATGGATGAAATCTGTAATAAAATATTTATTAGTCTTTATTAAAAATTAATGTTTTCGATGCTGTATCAGGACATGATTGATTTTATAGAGCCTGAGATTTGTCATGAGTCGTGGGTATTGAACTGTCTGTCCAGAGACGAGGCGCCGTATCTTTTCGATACAGATACGAACAACATGAAAGCTATAGGCAACGAGTAGGTATAACAAGAGGCGATTCTCTAACAAAGAAACTACTTTCAGTAAGAGAGATGAGGTAATACAACCAATTTAAAGGTCCATTTGGCAAGAATCGATGAACTTCGGTAATATTTGTTAAACTGCGCTATGAATATTATATAGAATATATTCTAATATATCAAAATTTATATATATAATATATTAAAATTATTATTGATTTTTTTGTTTTTTTTTCTTTAGAAATTGGGCCTAAAGGAACAATACAAAAAATAAGTGCGAATCGATTACATAAATAATGTTATAATAATTATAATTATTGATATATTTATTTTATTTAAGATTTATATTTAAGATATATATTTAAGATTTAATTGTAAGAAATAGTAGAACTGTTCGTATGAGAAAATAACGGTCTGCAAGAATGATAGTACGAAATAGGAAAATTACTAGCAAGTCTTTGGAAATATATTTATTTTTTAGGAATCCACGTTCGAGTAAAATAAACTAAATATTATTTACTGTTCGAAACAAGATCTTACTCGATTCGATCGAATTTCCCGCTCGCCTGTATAACCAATTTAAAGGGACAGGCCACCGATCGACTCGAAATGTACCGCTGGGAGTGTCGCATCTTTGTTATACGTACTCCGTGGTAGAGGGAAGGATGTTGGTACAAATGGCGTCGGCTGATAGAGGGGAGGAAGTCGGTAGTATCGCGCCGGCTGCGCAAGAGCAGCCTGTAAGGCAGATTTTCCAATAATGAACAACCCGTGGTAAGTGTCAGTCTGCTCGTGGTGCATTTCGTTGACTCTTGCTGCGCACAGTGTGTCCCGGCGTGTGTTAAAATGTGCTGTACGATATATTAAATACATCACCGAACGCGGATTACTCGAAGAACAACGAGGATCCTGCTTGAAAATAGGTACGTCAATTTCAAAATCATATTCATCCGAATTTGTTACCCGTGACAGAGAACTGCACCGAGACTTCTGCGCGCTGTTTGACATTCGAGCAGATACACCTACCGAACTGTCCACCATAATAAACAAACGAACGCCATTGACCTTTAGCTACTCATTGTCGCCGATTTCCAAACAATTTAAAAAGCATCGTCCGTCGCGTAGGCGATAGCTCGGTTTTTCGTATCGATTCGAATCTCGGTTTTATCAAATTTTTTCGATTAATTCGCATTTCTGTCATCGGTGCAAGATATTCCAGCGAAAAGGACCGTAAATAGAAAGCATCGATAAGCTTTAATTCTCGTGCGGAAGATGTTCGGTGAATCCGCGTCTGTACGATGATTTTTGAAATTGTTTTATTCGTACGGATGAATAGAATAACCACCGGTCTCTCGTATCTCGCTCGTTCATGGCTATTTAACATCGCGTCGCGTTTCTGCTCGATTACAATTAATCTTTTATTATGCAAACAAATACGCGATCGAGCGTATAGACATTCCATTTGTGCACTCAAGGAAACCAACACATCGCGCGTGCACCCCTTTCTAACCAACAATTACCATTCGGAAAAATTAATTTAAACAAATATTTTCCTCGCTGCATACCGACTGCCTAATCTCGTCGGACCAACAATTTTATAACGTCTGGCGAATGCGCGATGGTTTCCATGAATGTATACAGAGAAATTGAAGCGAAACGATTAGTCGTTGCTGATGCAGTCGCGATCGAAGTTTCGATAGTTTCGTATTTCGGGAACGCGACGTCTCCGAATCGAATTACACATTTTCGAAATTCGTGGGATGCCACGAAGGATGAAACGCTTTCGGGATTCTGTAAATTCACGGTCGATATCGATGCGACTCTTTTTGCGGCGCGAGAGTTATTGTCGACCGTCCGCGCGGTAACGCCGAACAGTTGTCAATGAACAGTGCGGCAACGGACCGTGAAAATGAGAGCAGGACACGACGAGGAAAGTAAAAGAGTAATAAACGGCACGTCGAGGTTTCGACGAACGACCCGTTGTTGCGCGTTCGGGTTCAGGTGTATACCGTTACGAGCGCGCGATCGACTTCGGACATATTCTATTCTGCGCGGATTCGTTGAACGTAGGGGGGGAGCGAACATGTTCGTACCGGTCCGAAATTCTTCGACGACTTCTGCCTAAGCGTGTGCCCGTCGTTCCGTGGCGTCGACGGCACGCGCGACGCGCCGTTGCGTTTCGCGAGCTTTCACCGTGATCCGCACGCGCCCACTTTTGCAATGAACGTTATCGTTCGCGTTCGATAACGTTCCGTCGCGAAAACCAATACCGGCTCCCTGCAATTATATTCCATCGAGAGATTCGCAAACACGATCCGACTCCGATTCTTCGCGCGATCAACGTAAACCGCCGGAACAACATTTTCGAGGAAGTTGAGATTTAAAAGTGCGTCGGCTGCGCGCGCATCCGGACGCTTCGGGTTCTGGTTATTCTTCGAAGGAGCTTACGACGATGAATATTAGTTGGAAATTCTGCGCTCATTGCGATTTACTAATTAATAAACCTGTCTGGTTTAAAGGACACTTTCTTCGCGAGTAATTTTTGTACTTTACAGAATCTTTACGCGTTAATTGATGAGTTTTCTTTTGGGGAATGTAGGGGATTAAGTTCTTTTGGAGTTGGTAATTTTAGGTGAATTATGTTTTGGGACTTTTTAGGAACTTTTTGCGGATCGAAAGTTAAATTGAATAACTGAATTTATCTAAACGTTTTGTAATTAATACACGCTATCTGTTTGGCGTTTTCCTTACATTTAATATACATGTTTATTTTCTAACAGATTCGAATTGATCAATTTTGAAAAATGTAGTCAAACTTTTCAAGTTTTTAAGCTAGAATTATTTTTGTACTTTTTTCCATATTACATCGCACACTTTTTTAAAACTTACACATACATTTTTCTGCTAATGTATTCATTGTACCAAATCTGTTTAGGGTCAGAAAGAAGTAAGAACGTTGAAGGAGTGCTCAGTATCATACATGCTAACTTTTCAATTCTTATTTCATTAAATAAATTATACTGACTTTATGGAACATTGGAGGTCACTACTTTGGCAGACAATGTGTTAAATTTTGTTTAACAGTAAGTTATTCTTCTGATCAATTTTTAAAAATGTAGTAAGACTTCTCAAGAAATGCAGCGCTTAATTTCTGACGACTTTTCAGCTAACATTATTTTTGTACTTTTACCGCACACTCTTTTACATTTTGTTTAACAGTAAATTCTTTCCCAAATAGCGAGTATACTCGACGCAAAATAGGTTAAACACGTTAATCGGTCATCCCAAAATTAGTTTAAACTGAAAGTAGCATCCAGATAATTTAAAAATGGAAATCAGCTGAGAATGTTAATGGAAAATGATGGAAGCGACGAATAAAATGGTTTAGTTCGCACAATATAAATGTACCTACATATTTATTTCCTAACAGACTAATTTCTGATGATTTTTAAATTAGCATTATTTTTCTCCTTTTTCCATACTACATCGCACACTTTTTTAAATTTTGTTTAACAATAAATTCTTTCCCCAATGACGAATATACTCGTCGAAAATTAGTTTAAAATGAAAGTAGCATGCGAGATAATTTAAAAATGGAAATCAGCTGAGAAGACCATCGGAGAATGATGGAAGCGACGAATAAAATGGTTTAATAGGATGATGCATTTGCTTTATTTATCATCGCGGAGAAAAATCGGAGAGGAAATCCAGCTTCCTCGGACGAATCATCAGTTTCCTGTTCAATCTTTTTTTCTATTTATATTTTAAGGAAATGACGTGAATAGACTTTTCCCCGTGACGTCGCTTCGTTTATCTTCCGTGTTAGAAGGTTTTCCACAACGGAACTTCTCGCGAGAGATTTTTCAGTTTAACACGATCCGTCGGTGTACGCTCGCATGCGTTTAGGTCGCGTATATTTCAGAACGTTCCGTGTATGCACGCTTAATGGGCTTTAAACTTCTGCTATTGACTGGTTAAATCGTTCATCCCTGTCCTAAATAGATAAGTGTGCTGAATGTAGAATGCGGATCCGTTCTTGCACCAGGAAGAGATGACCCTATTTTTCTTCGTCACTCGAATCCTTTAAATAATGAGCTTTTGTTTTATCGAGGCAACTGATTCCATGAATAGTTTATATCCCGCGCAAAGGAAAAACCGTTATACCGTGTATCGTCGAATCCGGGAAAATTGCTCCGTTTCTTTCCCGCTCGAACGTTTGCGAAACCGAAGTCAAGTGCATCCGGCATTATCTTCCGCGGTTGAATCAGAATAAACGGCCATTTGCAACGTTAAAAAAAAAAAAGAAAGAAGCATCTCTCGAGGTGCATCACTGCGCCGTCTTCGTATCTTCCCAGGTCGAGCTGGTTTTCCGTTATCGAGCAATTTATTTATTCTCCCTTCCGCGGCGCCGCGGCATTTCATTCCTGATGCGAGTCTAATGAGTATTGTCTTCACGCGCGTCCTACTGTCTCCAATTGCAAATCAGGATACTTCGGGACCGCTGTAATTGTTGAACGAGATTTAAAGACGTCACAAGACGTAGTAATTGTTTAACACATCGAGCACCGGCGATATACCAGCCATCCAATTAATTATGAGCTCGTTTGCTTGTTTCTGAACGACGAGTAGCTAAAGAAACTATTTAAAACCTCATACATTTTCGTAAAATAGTACATTTTTATTGAATACTCG
>CM052087.1:10752367-10764865 GCA_028453745.1 Agapostemon virescens
ATCGTTATATTGTCTACATTCGAATTATGTTTTATTAACTGTTAAATTGGAATAATTGTATCAAGGGCATAAGATCTGTTCATTTTTTCCCAGAGACTCAGACTACAATCGTTGGATCCATTTTTAAGAAGACATCACTGATGGACAGAATGTTAATCGTTTGAAGTTAACGATTCCCTTTGCTTCGTTTTGCAGGTATGCAGGGTCGCGAGGTAATAGAGCAAATAAACAAGGGCTACCGAATGCCGAAACCATTGAATCACCCGCTGCCGGACAGCATTTACCGATTGATGTTGCAATGCTGGGACGCCAGCCCCGAGAAGCGGCCCACGTTCGAGTTCCTGAATCATTATTTCGAGTCATTTAACGTCACTAGCGAAATACCGTATCTCGAGCCGCCAATGGACTGATACACAGCTCACATGCCGAGTCACCTGATGCCGCACGGTCATTTCCACCCAGCGCACATTAACTGTGCCATGGAGTTTTATGGTATTTACTGCTAAAAAAAAAGAAAAGAAAAGAAAAGCCTCCGACCGGGGAGAGACGTTCTCCGAATTCCAAAACAGAAGAAAAAATAGAAAAATGAACAAAAACAAACGTAACAGAAACAAAAAAGAGGAATAAATGAAACGGAATGACAGTGTGTACAATCGTGCGAATTAAAAATAAATATGAGAGAGCGAAAGAGAGAGAGAGAGAGAGAGAGAGAGAGAGAGAGAGAGAGAGAGAGAGAGAGAAAGAGAAAGAGAGAAAAAGAGAGAAAATGGAACGCTGCATAACGGCAGAACGGCGGCAAGGAATTTTTCTAAACGTTACCAGATTTCTCGAAGCAATCGTCGTTACAAACGCTGCCAAAATATCTCCATGGTGTTCGCGAAGTATACTTAAGTGTTCTTCAACCGTTCTTTATTTCTTTCTATATCCGGGGACTTTTTCAAATTGCGTGAGCATCTCAAGACTGATTTGAGATCTTGGTGTGCCATGAAAACTATGATGAATATCGAACCGAAACAGCAACAGCAACAAAAGTAAAAGAAAAAGGAGGAAAGGGGATGTAATTATTTGTGACCAATCGTAAATAACTGCCGACTGATACCGGAGTCAGACGACTGATAATAAGATTAGTAGAATCTCTACCCGTATCCAGTATCTATATTAAGATTTAAAAACGATAAAAAAAGAAAAAAAGCTAACGAAAATCGTTCGTCGTTCGAGATACTTAAAAGTATAAGGATTTTCACAATTATCGAGGGGCTGAGAAAGTATAGTCGGCGATCACGGTACCGATCATCGTACTAGGAGAGAGATAAACAGAGAGAGAGAGAGAGAGAGAGGGGGGGGAGAGAGAAGTATTTTATAGAGTAGACAAGAATCGGAGACGCGTGTCGAGAGCTAAGAAGTAGAGTCCTTAAATGGTAGAAGATGTAACCGATGTAATAATTAGTCCGTCGATGTACGATCGCAGCAGAGAAGGAGGAGCAGCAGCGATCTTTCCTACGATCCAACAAAAATGAAAGAAAGAAAGAAACCAAAAAAAAAAAAAAAAAACAGAAAAATATAAAAACCATGTTTTCTTTCCTCTTTTTATCGTACACGCGATAAAAGCCCGAGACCCTCGAGGATAATATCGGTGTTATATGGTTTCGATGCGAACGATTCATCGGACGCACAAAAATCGGCGATAGAACACAATCACGTTCTAACGGTAATGTGTAGAGAGTAGCCCAGCGACCTCTTATCGGTTTAGTTTTCGAACGACGCGTCGTCGCGTAGGAACAATATTTTATACGAGAGATTGATACGTTTTCTACGTAGATGAACAAGCAAACGAGAAGATAGAACGGCGACGAGAGTAGGGAAGAGGACAACAGTAAGGGAACTGTTTTTTCGGTGTACTTTTGTTCAGCGAACGGCGTACCTGCGGCTGCCACGATTCGAGTGCGCCGCACAACCGATACGTTTCTGTAATATATATATACGTATTATTATTTTCTACTGTGATCGAAGCCTGCAAAAGAACGCAAAGAAAAGAAGAAGAAGAAGAAGAAGAAGAAGAAGAGGAAGAAGAGGAAAATGAAGAAAAAAAAAAAAGAAAATCGAACCGTCGTTTCTCGTCCGTGTTTCGGAGGAACAAGTCTTCTCCGGGGACCCGGAATACGGAGAGCTGACCGCGTCGAACGAGACGAATCTCAGTCATCGATGTTTCTCGTACAAAGCGAAGAGATATTGTAAATTTTCTACTAAACACGTAAAGAACGACAGGTTTTAGGGTAGTGTCTAGAACGGTAGGCCGCGCGTGGTAAATGTGTAAAGCGAGAGAGAGAGAAAAAAAGGAAATTAAGAAAAAAGAGAGAGAGAGAGAGAGAGAGAGAATAAGGTCTCCTCGGAATGCGAAACGCGCAATCGTTTGCGAATCTTTCGTTTTTCTATCAGTTTCGATTCCGAGGACGTCGTTGTTGTCGTCGTGGTCGTCCCCCGCGGAACGTATCCTTAGACGTAAGTCCCTAGGCGTAACGTTTGAACTATTGTCACGATTTAAAGATGAAAAGGAAGAAGAAGAAACAAAAAAAAAAAAAGAGAAATTAACACGATGAGCCATTATGACACTTTAGATATTAACGTTTAAACGAATAAGAGAGAGAAAAAGAAAAGAAGAAGAATTGATTGATTGAAGCGAGGGAGAACGAGAGCGCGAGAGACTGAGAGAATGGATGCGTGACAGAGGATGATAGCGTGCGCGGAAAAAAGAGAGAAAGAGAGAGAATTTACGCGTGTGTAGTGAATTGTTACAACGGTGTCTGTGCGGTATTATTTTTATTCTTTTCACGCGCATCTTGCCGTGACGGTAAGAGACCAGCAATAAAATGTCGCGCTCTTCGGACGCCCCCGTAAATCATTGCTCAATAGAAAGGAATCCATCGTTCTCACCTGATCACGTTTAGGAAGCAGAGCGCGCACCTGACAAGCCTGACTAAGTGTGAGCATCTGTGGGACGAGAGATTTTCGGTTGCGAGAGGCCACAGATTTTCGAAAACAGCGATTCGTGAAGCTGGACTAACGTGAAATTATCCCTTTCCATGGAAAGATATAATCTGGTGGATATAATCTCTGTAGCATTATAGCGATTCTATGATTCTATATTCTAAAATAAAATACTGTTATGTACAGTAGCGCACGAAAGTATTCGGACACTCTTCAAACCTAAATAACTTTTTCTACATTGAAACAAACGACTTGACTTTTCTGGAGCAACTAGCAGCATTGATTTACTAAATGATATGCAAAAATAATTTTGAAATAATTCTAATTGGTAGACATTACGTGGAAAAGTAGAAAAGACATTTTTTTAAAACATTTGTTATTTGAACTCGTAATGAAAATTTAACCCTTAGCACTCGAATGGCGCCTCTAAGGCGCCACTAAAAATTGCCATACTATTATTCAAACAACTTTTACATCGCTACGTTGACAATTGAAGAATCGATAAAATTTTTAATGTTCTAAGTACGAGTAATAGTAATTAATTTTTGTATGCACGAACAGAAACAAACTATTTACAATGGAGCTATTATAGGTAAAATTATTGTTTCGATTTTGGCATGGAATTGCTTCGAGTCCAAATGGTTCAAATATGCGTTTTTCAGAATTGTGTTAGTTATACGCATGCTGAAAATCTCACCGAGAAAGAAAGATGTAAGAATTTATGTAGTTTAAGCAGAAACTGATGAAGAATCGTGAAAAATTGCGATTTTCACCGTCGATCGATTTTAATGAATTTTTCTGCATGCGTATGACTATCATAGATCTACCAGATGCGTCTTTAAAATTTTTCGTGCCTGGCTCAAATGAAAAATATTTAAAAAGTTCCTTTTTTATTGGTCATGTAATTCACATCAATTCCAATATATACAAAATTTATTTTGCATATCATTTGTTAAATCAATGCAACTAATTGCTCAAGAAAAGTCAACACGTTTGATCCAATCTTAAAAAAGTTATTTAGGTTTGAAGTAGTATGAAATAGTAGTATTAAAGTTCCCAGAGTACTTGATCTTCAAAAGATTGTCAGAAATTTATATTGTGTAGTTGCGATAGGGTTGAAACAGTTTCAGCAGATCTGAACTTTTTCTATTTACTTTTATACTCTGTGGCCAATAATTTGTACGAAGAATAAGAAGTCGCCTCGAGCAACCAGGTTCTTTCGTCGGTCATAGTTGTTACCGTAAACGTCCCAAACAAGAGACATCGATTATATCGTGGATAACTGTGTCAGTGTAATGCATTTAAACGATTTACGTAGAGACCGGGACACGTCGCGAACTCGACATTATATTGCAGACTTTATACATATATATATATATATAAATATAAAAAATATAATGTTTTCTACTTTGATTAGCAGGGCGAGAAACACGCCATACCTTCGTTGTGTGAGTTGACTAATTTATTCTATATAATACGACGCGGTGAGTGCACGTGGAAAAAGAGAAAGAAGCATCATGTTTACGTAGTGTTTAGAGAGTAGTTGTATTACGTCCAGTAAAAAAAAAAAAAAAACTTTTTCTAATGAGCGTTTTATACCGATCAAAATGTTGTTGTGTTTCTCTCGCACGGAGAACGGGTCACTCTTCGAGGTATCTCGCTAAACTGATCATGTTGTCGCCATAGGGTTCGGCTAGACCGGAAGCAAAGTCCAAGTCCGTTCGAACACGACCAGGTGTGTGTGTGTGTTGTCCACCTGTCCTGTGGGTGGACGGAAAGTATCGTTTGGTTTCTCTTTGTATCGAGTGTCGTCACTGTCCCCCCATAGATCATTTCACCCGAGCAAAACGTAAGAGAGTGGTATATTTAAAATGTTATTAACTGGTTAGGGCATCATGTGGCCTTTTCCACTGGACCTAGAGACTGATATCGTTTAGAGGAAACAGAGAAGCAGCTGTATTCGAATATATTCGACGACTATACCTGACACGAATTTTCCACAAATCTGTTCGACTCGACATTGACACCCACACTACCGTAGTCGCTGGACACGATATGCTGTGCGGTCGTAAAATCTACATACTCTACTTCTTTCGATTCCACACACGACAATCTCGCCAACGAACAGCGATGGCTTTTCAAAAGTTCTTTTCTTTCCGCTATACAACAGAAAAGAAAAAAAGAAACGAAATTAATGAATCGTATGCCGTGATGAAAAGCTTTTCTGATCGATTTTACGACCCCCCATGTCGTCTCCATCGAGAGTTAGTACAAGACGAAAATGCTGTTGTGAAATTTCTATTGCACGTGCCTGTTGAATGAATTATCTGTTCGTCGATATTTGAATACAAACCTTTTAGGCGGGCACAATCTCTTATCATATTCGAACGGGAACAGTTTTTTCGCGGTAGAAGAAGAAGAAGAAGAAGAATAAGAGAGGAAGGGAAGAAAGAAATTTCCAGGTTCTCAGCGGTTTTTCCAAAAATCGAAATCGAACTGTTCGCCGCGTTCCGAATGTCGCGCGACACACATGCGTTTCGATGACGAAAGAAGATGACTTGTTGCTAATGGTATCATCGTAATGCGTCCGGTAGTCCAAAGTATATTTAATACGCTGGTTTGCGCAAGTATGTAACGCTATTACTTTTTTTCTTCGATGCTTGTCGACCATTCGTTACGACAGACACACCGCGCAGAGGTATGCAAATTATTGGAATTATTAACAACCGGCGAGGGACAGAAAATAAAAGTTCTTCTCCCTTTTTATCTTTTTTTTTGGGGGGGTTCTATTTAACGCTCGCGGATCGTTGAATATTTAATTATATTATATAGCCGCTTTCACGCGAGACTCTGGACTCTGTTTCGTCGAAGCAACGTAGGACAATATAGTTTTTCCCGAAGCGAAATTTTCTAACGGAAAAGAGTATGTCGAGAAACATGTACGATAGTTTGCACACCTCTCTGAAATGCCGAGTTGATAGAATTATAAATGATCCAGGCAGGGAAGTTTCGTAGTCTATGAATGTTTGCCGTCTCAATTATCGATCTAGTAGCACTTTGCGATAACTTCGACTGTATTTTTACTACTTTTATCGGGTAAAATCTATTTTTACCGGTCCGATCAGTCGCGTCGCTTCCGATCGTTCGCGGACACGACACTTTCGATTCTATTGGCATACGTTGTACGGATATTATTAACAACACCAATCATTACATTGTGACTTGTATATTTAGGCACAGCTTCGTTTCCATTGTTAGGTACATCGAGTAACAACAATCCGTTTGATCGAGCGTCTGAATCGCCACTGATCGATCCCCAACTGTTTCTTTTTTTCCTTCTTTTCGTTTTACTGTCCAAATGAAAGAAACGAAAAAAAAATTCATCGCAACTCTCGAGACAAGTTTCGAGCGCGACGGGCAACAACACGAAAACCATAAGTTTTTCTCTTCGGGTTTCTCTCTTCGTGGCGCGTTCGCGCTTTTCGATCGTTTCGACTTGTGTTTTCTTTTTTTTCTTTTTTTTATTATTGTTTTTCCGTTTGTCTTTCGACCATTTCTGAAAAATCCGTTTCGTCGTGGCTCCGTTCAAATGAAATTTTACTAAATCTGTGATATAGCGACAGACCTCATGTTTTGATACAGAGTTTGAGTGTTGCGCGGGGCTACCACGAAATCATTCGTCGTACCGGAGAAGCTGCTAAATAATACCGTTCGTAGTAGACGTTGAAAATAAACGGGAAGAGAGAGAGAGAGAAGGAGAGACAGAGAAAGAGAGAGAGAGAGAGAAAGAGAGATGATGAAAAGAAAAACCGAACAGTCGTCACGTGATGCGCACACCAAATAGATGGATATTTTTTAACGCAGTTTTAGGCTTTCGTCGAAGGTTTCTCACAGTACACAGCGCGTCAACATGGTTCACACTCGTACCTAAAGTAAAGAGAAAAATGAAAAAGAAGAAGAATACGGATCAATATATCGTCATTGTTTACGTACCAAAGCTTATTATCATTAAGTAATTTAACGGTTACTTTGTATCATTGTATTAAGTATCATAAGCCTATGCAGATAAATATATTATGTATCATACGAACGCGTTAACATGTTGATGACCTTGATAATTAATAACGACCTAAGCGCGCTCGAGAACAGCGGCAGAAGAAGAGACTGGGAATCAGAATGATCACAAATCAATTAATTTCAAGAAATTTATTCTAGTACCAATCTCTCATCTCTGGTAATACAAAAATTTGTAAATAAAGATATTAAATTTAAGTTTCTTTTTTTTTTTTTTCTTTTTCGTTCTTTTCTGTTCGTTAAAAACTAACTGAATTGGTTGGACACAAACGATTTTTAGGAAAAGAAAAAGAAAACCCGTACATAATCGGTGTGTTTCTCTTGCTTTTTTTCTTTCTTTTATTCGTCTTTCTTATCACGTTCTCTGAAACGATTTCGAGATCGAATCATTTTCAATGTTATTTCATATTTTTTTTTTTTCATCTTCTCTGTCTTAATACTTTCTACAAAGACGCACGACGCTTTTTCTCCGTTTTTTTTTTCTTCGTTTCTTTCGATTTTTTGTGAATTTTTGTTTGTTTGTTTGGAGCTTTTATATTATGTATAATTTAGTTACCAAATTGAATTGGTTTCTTGTAGCAAACATATAGTATTTAGACTCGTTTCTCATGCACGAACGCTGCACGCTGGTTCTCGGAGAACCGTATAAGAAACCTGCCAGTAAAGTCGGTACGTTACAATTAAATATACATCATTTCCGCCATGTGCGACATCTTCTTTGGGATATGAACAAACTCCTCGAAGTAACTGGCAAGTTCATCGATGGTGACGTCGCACGAAGGCGGAGACATTCTCGCTTGCACGGAACATGTGTTTGAACTTGAAGGTTGACCCGTCGAACTGCTCGACTCCGAATGGCTGGTACCGCTACCTCTCCCGGTACCTGGCCCTCTTTTCAAACTGGGCATGGTATTGCTACGCGCGCGTTGGAAACTACTCGCTTGATAATTATCTTGGATGCTAGTGTCGTCCTTAGCCTGCCTATTCTCCTGATCAATGTTCAGCGTTTTAAAGTCCTTCGCCACGAACCAATGACCGAAGACCTTCTTGTTCTTCCACGGCGCGGTACATTTACATGTCTTCTTGAACAGCGTGTCCGTAGGATTATCGCTGGGACAAGCAGCGACTGTGTCGTTTAACTTTAAAACAGCCTCTTTGATTATAGAGTTCTTATTCTTATCGAGTACTCTTTCGTTCTTCGAAGGTTTGAAGTTCGTTGTGCTTTTCACGCCTCTCGGGCTGATCTCTGATAAACTTTGCCTACCAGGCATCGATCTCCTTTGAAATAAGTAACTACACTCGGATCCAACGCTTTTACTTGTACTTCTAAACGGGTTCGGTGACTTCGCTTTGTCAGCGGTCGTTAAACTGAAACAACAAAAAGCAACGTACACGATTATTATCGCCGACGAGCCATGGCAGCAACGATCACGGTAAACATAAACAAAACAATATCACTGCTCGAGTATCGTGGCTAGCGTGCTGCTAATCGTACAACGTATTTATTAAGAGTCAACGAAACCGTGATAAGAGCATTGTTCGGCATTATCCAATGATGATTCATCACTCTTGACGCACAGTCTTCGCTCGACTATGTTGTTCGTAAATATCGGTCGAGTTTGTCGCTTATGCAACCACGCGAAACCAAGGAGACTCGCGGATTCGAACCGTGTTTCGATCGCCCACGTATCGAATCGATCAGAAACGTGTGTCCGTCGAAATGTAAATAACACTGTCACAGCGTGAACGAGCTATCGAGTCTCGACGTCGCCGCGTTCCGCGATCGTTCGAGAGTAACGACTCGCGCGACTCGCCGCCGTATCGTAACGGTTTTTATCGAACTCGCCGCTGGCATGTAAACATATCGATTCCCTTACGGATCACGGTTAACCCAGCAGTCGGGTCGCCGCGTCGAAGCCATGAGACGGCGGTTGTTGCGGCATTCGATAAATCGAAGTCACGCGCGATGTAAACAAAGACACAGGGAGAGCGAGAGAGACGGAGACCGTGAGAGCGACGGAGAGACGGACAGTGTCGTCACGTACTCGAGCAAAACGAGGTAACGTTAATCGAAGACCTTGACCGCGCGCGGAAAAGAGGTTGAGTCGCAAAACCGTCTGTGCGATTTGATACGTCGACCAGGGCACCGTTCGGGACACGTTTCAGAGGAAGCTTTGTATGATCATTACTGGCGCGAACTGCAAGCACTATAGCCACGCGCGTCTTCGATTTTGCTCGGTTTAATTTGCTTACTGGGGACAGCTTGTCGAGAGTCGATCAATCTCGAGCTTCTCCAAACTCGCCGGCAGCACCTCGTCGACCATGTTTACGGTTTTGCACGTTTCTGTGCTCAATGCTCGCGGGAACATGGCATCCTGCCGAATCACTGTTGGCAAACAAACGTTGACAGCCCGTCGGAAAATTCCAGAACAATGGGTAGAAGGTTTCGAGAAAAATTAGGTTAGAACGACAATGACGACAGCTAGACGAGAGCCGTGTGCCCGTCGACGATCACCACATTTCCACCGTGTCCGTTTTCACGTTCTGTCACGCGAGCACCATTCCGAACACGTTGTTACTACGGATGCTGTACGGATATCGCTCGCGGATAACAGTTCACGATCAATTAATCATCGACACCACGTAAATAAACAGACTTTTGCGCGCAACTGCCATTCTACTGCTGCTCGATACCGGAAGCTACGATCCCAGATGGCGCCACCGCGCACGCGGTTACAGAGTTCAAGCGCCATTGGTCATCGAAGCGACACCTACTTTAGGTAGGTGTCATTAATGTTTGCTAGTATCGGAACAGAGTAGATTTACTGACGTTCGAGACTCGATAGTTTGTTGTGGCTCGACGGAATTCGTCGAAGAATTTGTTTCGCGAGTTTTACAAGGAATTTCAGAATTTTTTCCACAGTTGGGGAAAATCGAAAAATGGTATACGCGTCGCAGTTGCAGTCTTTAACGAGTCTTTGTACCATTACGGTGTCGTGGCCGACGTTACCGATAGCTCGTGACTTTCGTAGCATTGGTGAGAACTGAATATTTTGAATATAGAAATAGATTTCAGACTATAAATGTTTACGACGACTGTACTCGAACGGCGAAAATAATATTTACGAAGTGTGCGCATTACGAAAATGCAGAATATAGTAAAATTAATTGGATGCCTTGATGTAACATTATTTTTATTTCAGGACTCGAATTAAATATGCTTAGTTTTAGAAAGAAACACGAGCACACATGGGAGAATCAATAGAATTCTATTATCAGTTTGAGAAATATTGATATTTTTCAACTATGAAGTAGGGCAGTGAAAAAAATTTGACTAAAGTTAATGCTAGAACTACCAGACGGGTCAAAATGAATTGTTACTGCTTTCTTATTTTCATGTGGAAGTTTTCATTGGTAGTTCCAGCATTATAACTCGAATAAGTGTTCAATAATATATTTTGTTCTTAGGGAAAGGGACTAGGGACTTAGGGAATAGGTTAGATATTTTCAAAGATATTTCTTTACAAATTCTTGATTGGAAATCTTCCAATACATTTGTTCTTACATCTAGAAAATCTCTTATTCTTATCTTACAGTAAGATACTATATAACTTATAAGTTAAAGGAACTCTTGAAACTGCAGCAGCAAATTACAATTACTAATAGAAAAATAAGAATCGATGATGCTCATTGAAAGTATCCGAAACAGAAACTTTACCTGTGTATTAATAATTAAAAACGTTATCGAAGAATCCTTGGCTCACCATGAATTAGCTTAACACTTTACCGACCTGAAGCCTATTAGTAGGACTTTCGATAGTTGTACTGTAACAAAATGAAGCTTAACAGACTGCTTTTACATTGTGATTTGTAATGTCTTCTTTCTAAAGGATATTTATAAATAATTTCTGTTTGAAAACATCAGCAAGCAATAATTACATCTTAAGCCTTTGAGGCACGGAATTGTAGAAAATAAAATTGCATGCATTAACACTTTGACTGCCATGTCGCCCATAACAGTGACAGAATTATTTGTCCATGTTTAAAAATAAATTTGTACGCTAATATATATTTGTTGCACTTAACTGAGTTCATATCTGGAGACTACAACAAGATTGAAGGATAACTATGTGTCAGACATTTGAAGTTTTCAATTGTTGCTGCATTAAATAAATTACTTTGATTTTGTGGAATTTTTGAGGCTGTTGGTTGGGCAGTTAAAGTGTTAATAATGCACTGAACGACTATGCTTGTTGGAAGCGTTAAAAGGATTCATTTAGTAGGTGCGAATACCTTTTGCAATTACTATTGGGTCGTTCAGAAAGTTTGACTCCAAGAAGGTGTCAGACATTTTAAGTTTCCAATTGTTGCTGCATTAAATAAATTACTTTGATTTTGTGGAATGTTTTTAGGCTGTTGGTTGGCCAGTTAAAGTGTTAAAAAAGTGGGACACGTTTAGTACCATTATGCCTGAAAGAGTAAACCCTGTAACAAACGTATCATTATAAGCGACAGAAATCATTATCGACGCAGTTACTTAGTTCTATTAATTTTGCGAACACTCAATGACGAAAACACCGATTCCCGAAAATTCGTAGCTGCGATATTCGGCTGTCCTAATAACGTGACGGTTCCAAAATGGCGGAATCGCGTGCCATTCTCGCCAGCTAGATCCATCGCGTTGCATTCACGGAGGCGCACAAGTTGCTAAGAATTAAGTAGAACAGCAATTCGAACCAAGTATTGATCAAACGTATCTTTCCGTTATTAAGGGTGCCGTAATTTCCGGAAAGCCTCGGGAATAGAGTCTCCGGGGATCGATTTGATTCGCGATTAAACGTACAATAGAGGCGAAACGAGATAGAACCTCGGATCCGTTTTCTTGCCGACCAAGTCACGTTCCGTGCGTGTTTCGCCTGCGCCCGCGATAAAATTTCGCGACCGAAAACAAAATTCGTTCCCATAATTTATGGAAGTATTCGTTATCGTGTTCTACGCAGCCCGGCGTTTTGTTTCCTTTTTCGGTCGCGTGAGCGTTCTTGAAAACGACTCGACGCCGAAACGGCCTCGTTAATGACGTGTTTCCCCCGCGTTCTTAAATGCTGCATTTTAATTGCTTCCTTTACTGAATTAACGAGCGCCGAGAACCGGAAGCACATTTCAATGGAATTTATTTAGCAAAACGGCCCGTTTTACGGTTCGGGAATAAAAAAAAAAGAGAAAGATGGACGCCCGAGCATTCTCCGCGGTTCTATTTCCTCGACGCCATCTTCAGTTCTCTATATTCGACCGATTAACGATTATGCGATCTAGCGGACCTAGAAAATGCTGATGGTATCCGAAATTTAGACTCGCGATCGATTCTTAATTAAAGAGGAAGGTTTGGGGAAGATTTCAGCGTTTGAGCCATGTCGATAGCTCTAATAGTTTGGCCGGGGC
>CM052087.1:10791667-10802357 GCA_028453745.1 Agapostemon virescens
CTCATTTAAAATATTAAGGGATTGACTCCCTTTCCTCAAGTAATAAGTTTCTCTTTTAATTTCTTCAATTTTGGCGTTTGCAATTTGCTAGCGCTTTTTGCGAAATAAAAATGATATTTTCTGTCTTTTAAACAACTACAGTTTACATATTTGGATGGTGCCATTTCAAGGTGGGCTCATTTAAAATATTAAGGGATTGACTCCCTTTTCTCGAATCACAAGCTTCTCTTTTAATTTCTTCAATTTTGGCATTCGCGATTTACCAGCGCTTTTCGCGAAATAAAAATGATATTTTCTGAGGCGACATTAAAAATTGTCAGACTATTATTTCAAACGATTCTTACATTGCAATGATTGCATTTAAGAAATTGGTAAAAATTGAAGTATTGCGTGTACGATTGATAGTAACAAGTTTGATATGTGCGAAAGGAAACGTACCACGTACAATGAAATTATTCTAGAACAACAAAAATGTCTCGAGTTTGCCGCCTCTGTAAACGTTCCACCGGACGAAGAGGGTGGTTTTCGTTGTTGCCTAATATTTATTCGATAGCAACGGCTATGAAATTCTGTCCGCGTAAATTCCTGCATAGTCGGGCCAACAAAAATGGAAACATGCTGTGTTTCGAGAAGCTGAACAAAGAGATTAATTAATAGAACTTGTCGTTCACGAACGCAGACGGAATTCGGGAACGTAGAAGTTAAACATTCTGGCCGGCAGTCGTAGGGGATCGTCGGAACGCGTTTTCGGCTTCGTGTCGGAGCGTTTTCAGCTTCGCGAGCCTACAATTCGAACGTTCCCGCGGACATGGTCCAAGTGTTTGCCTTGCCAGTGAAATGTCGGCGATTTCGACGAGCGTTTAACTTCTCGTCATGCTCGGCTCGTCGACGGAAGTCATTGTACCATCGCGCGGGATCGTCGTGGGAATTGCTCGCGACGCGACGCAGACGGTTTTGAGAACTTCATTATGCAGCTTCGTCCGGAATTCTATTTTCGACGACTGCTTTATGCTTTTCAGCTTCCCGGTTTCCCTCATTATTATATTTCACTCTGCCGTTGCATTCGTGTTTATCTTTAATATTGTGCCCACTCGTAACCGCGCCACGGTACAAGCATTTCACAGCTGTGTCGTTGTCATAACTGTTTTTACGATCATCGCCGCGATTATCTTGTTTAATATTTGTCGATTCGCTACCGCAGCTCTCTATAAGCCTCGATTTTTGTTTCGGTTTGTGGCGGTTTAGGCATCGTTGCGCGTTTATCGTTATCACTGTGCACGTATATTTGCGCTTGAATCGTGCGTAGCTTTTTATACCGTTGTCCTTTTCAGCACAATTTGTGCGACTTCGTGTTCGATGATCAATGTGGTTCACCATAGGTATAGGTCAACCATTCGTACTTTTACTGTCGTCGCGATGCACGAATATTTATGCTTGCATCGAGTGCAGCCTTTTAATTCGTTCACATTTTCATTGTAATTTGTGTAGTTTCATATTGTCGTTAGATGATCTCAGTGATCATTTATTGTTGCATTACGTTTCTATATTTACTATTATCGCAAATGCACGAATATTTGTGCTTGCATCGGGTGCAGCCTTTTAATTCATTCAAATTTTCATTGTAATTTGTGTAGTTTCATATTGTTGGCAGATGATCTCAGTGATCATTCATTGTTGCATTATGATCGTATATTCACTATTATCGCAATGCACGAATATTTGTGCTTGCATCGTGTGCAGCCTTTTAATTCATTCAAATTTTCATCATAATCTGTGCAGTTTCATATTGCTGTCAGATGATCTCAGTGATTATTCATTGTTGCATTACGTTTCTATATTCACTATTATCGCAATACACGAATATTTGTGCTTGCATCGGGTGCAGCCTTTTAATTCGTTCACCTTTTCATCATAATCTGTGCAGTTTCATATTGCTGTCAGATGATCTCAGTGATCATTCATTGTTGATCACAGACAATTTATGCAGCTTCCTATTTCTGTTGACAGCAGCAATGATTCGTCGTGGCACCGCGTGTTTGCATTTACTATTATCAAATTATGCTATTGTCGAACTATTCTAACCACAATTCGAATCAAAAACGAACGCGCCAGACGGTAGATACTCTTACATACTCTAAAGCACGTGATAGATCGATGTTCGGTGCGAGGTATCACGACCATACATAAATTCAGACAAGCACGAAGGAAGTTATTTATCGGCCGAGCCAGCAAATAATATCGTAACATCTCTCGGACACGAATGGCGATCGACCACTTATTTTTCCGTCATCCTTAATAGCACACTTGTCTCGTCCAACCCCTCGACACGCTTACCCTAACCGTTCTAAGACGCCCGCCGGAAAAACAAACAACCCCTATCGTCTCGATTCGATTACATTAAACTCGCGACTGCGGCTGCCCGCTCATTCCCATTACGAGATTAACCCTTTTACTGCCGAGCGAAACCATCGTACCCGTGCGAAGAATACCGGGCCGATTTCACGAATTTGCTGAGGTTTCGCGCTCCACGGCACTTACAAGGAAACATATTCACATGCAAAAATCCGATTTTGAACACATTGAAAAACACACAATTTAAAATAAAATTCAAATTTTTTCGACTGCTGGTTTCCCAGATATCTCAAAAATACCCAAACTTTGAGGGATGTTTTCACCCCTTCAAAGAGGATGGTTGCCGATAAAATAACACATGTCAAATATTTTTCAAAGAACTATAAACCCCCATAAGTTTCATCGAAATCGAATTTTCGAGCGAACTTTATTTTGCAACAAGTTAAACCCACAAAAACAACCCCTTTCTGTGGGGAGGTTGAGAGGTTTAAAATTAAAAAGCTGTCAGGCTAACAGAACAAGAGAAAATATATATATGTGTCAGAATTTTTTCAGAACTTTTAATTAAATAGTTAATTAATAAATAGGGAAAATGGGCCAAGAACTCGTTTTTTGATTTTTCTCAATAACTACCCTTACAGATGAGATATGGGGCTGAAACTTGGCAGACGAAGGTCTTTTTGGTTAAGCTATTACATATTTCTTTATTTTCTTATTATTTTATTTTAGTGTTCACTCGCAACGCGATACATCGTTCGGCACGAAAAGGGTTGAACCGATCACAGAGCAACCGATAATATTTCCTCTAAGACAACCAGCGGCTGACATCATCCTCCGGCAATAGAGACTCGATTCTCGAATCGATCCCGCCGCCTATCGACCGGGGATCCGATTCCCTTTGTCTTCGTAGGGAACTTCGGGGAGGGGGACGAGGGGACACAGCTGTGCAAACCAAGATCTGTGCCAAATGCAACAGCGGAACGCGTGTAATCCGCGAAGTGTAAACCGGTCCACGTTTTCCCGATGCCGGCCTACTAATATCTTTATCTCTTTAACGCTAGAACTAATGAACTATAAATTCAACGATAGTATAATGAACGATGGTTCATTAAAGAAGTACATCAGAAAATTACTAATGAAAATATTTTTATAACTTCAGTAATTGCGAAAGAAATAAATAACGACCAGTCCAAGTTATTAACCCTTTGTACTCGAAGCTGTTTTAACTAGAAAACCATGTTGTAAAATTTTTGCACACTTGCAACACGGGTTTCTCGATCCCGCGGTATCGTTACGAGCCATTTCTTATTGGTTTAGCGAACGTGACGAAATACTGATATACGAACCGCGTAGATATTAATAGAATTATAAACAAGCCGAACGCGGCAGCTGAAATTAGATTTAGGTTACCAGGAGGAAGCGAACGAATCGGAAAAAGTAGGCCGCGAAGCTGGAATTTCGCGAACGGCAAAAATAGTCGTGGTAAACATTAGCATTTTACAAATTGCGAGTCTCTGGCAAATCGTAATGTCTCGGAAATAGGATTTATGCGTTTGTAGCGAAAATGAGCAGGCGACAATCAACGTGGACGGAGCGAATTTAATTTAACTGGTAGATTATTGTCTTTTAAGAATGGCAAAATTTAATTTATTTACATTTTGTGCGATTTTTATTGAAATATAGTAATAAAGAAATTTATTGAACAGTTTCCCTATGAAGGGAATTTTATAATTTCAGTAATTGTAAAATAAGACATCTCGACCCACCGAGAATTAAAATTAGCTAATCTTTAGTGTTATAAAATGGGCAAAATTTAATTCATTTACATTTTGTGCGATTTTTATTGAAATATAGTAATGAAGGAATTTATTGAACAGCTCCACTATGAAGGCAATTTTATAACTTACATAATTGCGAAATAAGAAATCTCGACACACTAAGAATTTAAATTAGTTAATCTTTAGACTTATAAAATGGGAAAAATTTAATTTATTTATATTTTGTGCGATTTTTATCGAAATATAGTAATAAAAAAATTTATTGAACAGCTCCTCTATGAAGGCAATTTTATAGTTTCGGCAATTGCGAAATAAGAAATCTGCACCTACCGAGAATTAAAATTAGCTAATCTTTAGTCTCGTAAAATGGACAAAATTTAATTTATTTACATTTTGTGCGATTTTTATCGAAATATAGTAATAAAGAAATTTATTGAACAGCTCCCCTATGAAGACAATTTTATAACTTAAATAATTGCAAAATAAGAAATCTGGACCTACCGATATTTAAAATTACCTAGCCTTATAAAGTGGGCAAAATTTAATTTATTTACATTTTGTCCCTTTTTTATTATAATATAGCAATGAATGCCTTCCTACGAAGGCAATTTTATTTCAATAATTGCAGAATAAGAAATCTGATCAAATTTATGTCACCTGCGCTGATATGTCTAACGTTGAACCGAACAGCGCACAATTACTTTCGCCAATTATTGAAACAATCAAACTAGCTTCTCCGCGTGGACCAGCGCCTTAATGGCTTGCAAGAATCCCGAATTCAGGCAATTATCGCGAACGATCCCGCTTATGTTTCTCGCGTCTTGGTAACAGGAACGCAGGCGCCTCGCAGTCGTCTCGCTGCATTCGCTTTCGTTTCATATTACCCGTGACGCAGATCTTCCTGAATATGATTTGTTCGCGGCACGAATACGTCGCAATGTCAGGCTCGCGTTGCCGTGATAAATAGATCGAATCGCGTGTGGCGCGAGGCGGGACAATAAATTTGAAAAAATCGCGGGTACACGCGTAGCCTTTAAATATCGCCGGGCGATGCACGGCGTATAATTATATCCGGGGTTTAATAAATCAACGGCTGTCGCCGATTTATGAATTTACTATCGGCCAGGCGCGCGAAATAACGCTGGCCGGCTTGGATCGCACGCGAAACTCGCAATGAATGCATTTATTATGGACAAACAGCTACGAATGAAGGGACACTGCATATTCGAGGGACCCGCGAATACCTTGTAGCACTTCTACGCTAACCCTTTACACTCCAAACAATTTTCATTTTCAGTTGCGTTTCCTTTCGTGCACATCTGTTGCTATTAATCATTGTAATGTAAGAATTGGTTTAAATAGTCGTTTGACAATTTTTAATATCGCCTTAGAGCAGCCATCGGAGTGCTAAGGGTGCGTTTTCTTTCACGCATATCAAATTTGTTGCTATTAATCGTACGCACGACACTTCAATTTTTACTAATTCTTACATGCAAACATTGTAATGTAACAATTGGTTTAAATAGTAGTCTGACAATTTTTAATGTCGACTCAGAGGAACCATTGGAGTCAAATTATTAAGAATAAGATTAATATTGAAAGTGGACACCTTTAACCCTTTGCAGTCCAAGTAATTTGAATTCCAAACCTCCATACATATTTAACTCCAAAAGAATTCTTAAATTCAAACATTGTAATGTACCAATCGTTTTAAATAATAGCCTGACAATTTTTAATGTCGACTCAGAGGAACCATTGGAGTCAAATTATTCAGAATAAAATTCATTTTGAGAATGGACACTTTTAACTCTTTGCACCCCCAAGCAATTTAAATTCCTAACTTCCCTACATATTTTACCCCAGAAGAATTCTTAAATGCACACATTGTAATGTACCAATCATTTTAAATAATAGTGTGACAATTTTTAATGTCGCCTCAGAGGAGCCACTTGAGTAGAATTATTAAAAATAATATTTATTTTGAGAGTGGACACTTTTGACCCTTTGCACCCCCAAGCAATTTGAATTCCAAACCTCCATACATATTTTACCCCACAAGAATTCTTAAATGCAAACATTGTAATGTACCAATCGTTTTAAATAATAATCTGACAATTTTTAATGTCATCTATCAGGAGCCATTGTAGTGCTAAGGGTAAATTAAGCTTACATTAATGGTCAAAATGATCTGTTTAAAACAATTTAAAATTTTAAACTGTCACTTAAATTGAATCCGAAAACTTCAACGATTTTCTTTCTATTTTGCGTTCCTGTTAAATCATGCATGACGAATATTCAATTAAAATATACGATTTTACTAAAATTTATAAGATTCCAAATATTTTCTGTAGCTACTCATTGTTTAACAATGCATTTAACAAGCAAAAACACCTCATAATTAATTAAACGGCTTACATATCGCTGGCGTTCAATGCGTTAACATCGCCATCTTTGTATCTGAGAAATTGATAAAAATTCAACGATTGCAAGGACGAGAAACCGTAACGAAACCCGTATAAATAATATGAAATAATTCAGATAGAATGAAAATATCCTCCATTAGAATAAACGCTTTAGTTTTCCAGTTAAAACAGCTTAAACTTCAAAGAGTTAATACCACCGTTCCTTAACTACCAAACCAGTGATTTTGACTGTTTCCCAGTTCTCTCTTTCGCAATTATTAAAATTATAAAAATGTTTTTAACAGAAATTTTTGGACGTATTTCTTCAACGACGTACACGTTGCAACAAGAATTGTATGATGCTTTATTAGATGCAGTCTCATTATTATTACGAAGCAATGTATATCGTTGGATTTATAGTTCGGTAGTTCTAGTGTTAAAACCGACTTACCGGCCCGGCGAGATTTATCGGGGAGAAAGTTGTCCGGGGCCCACGAAGCGGCGGTGTTCCTTATAAATCACTGTCGTCGAATATTATTTCGCTTGTGCGGGAGGGTCGGCCTGTTCCCCTTTGCTGGCGGACTCCATCGCAGCGGCAGCAAAGCGGAAAAAGACACACCCTCGGCCAACACTCCTGCCACTCGGACGACCTCCTCTTCCTCTTCCTCCTCCTCCTCTTCATGGCGAAAACGTGCTGTCCGGATTCTGGAAAGCTTCGGCTGGCTTCTTCTGCCACCTCCTCTTCCTCGTCGCGGATCATCCCGGTTGTCGTCGCCGACGCGTGATTTATTCGCGCGGACGAAATGTCGCGGCGAGACGCCGATGGAAACAGAAATATTTGCAAATGGTTAGTCGATCTCGCCTCGCCGTTCCCTATGGTGTTCTATTACCCAGGGTATTTGTATCTGACCGGTGCATGCCGATTTGTGGTAGCATGCTGTTCGGATGATGAAGCTTTTGGAGAAACTACGGACACTCTTGTCGTGGGGGTTGTTTTACTCTTTGAGACATGGTGCTGTTAACCCTGGACACTCCGATGGCTTTTCTGAATTAAAAGTTGACGTATTTAACACTTTGACTGCCATGTCACCCATATGTAAGTGACGGAATTATTTATATCGTTTCTAAATGAATTTTAACGTTGATATATTCATTGTATCAAAGTTGATGGTGTTCTAGGAAGTGCAAGAAGGTGGCAGGAGTATTTTAAATTATACATTTTATTTTTTCAATTTTTATTTCATTTAACAGCTGATTTCGATTTTGTTGAATTTTCGTGGCTGTTAGCTTGGCAGTCAACGTGTTAAAACGATTTGTACATTGGAATGTTTGTATGTGAGACGTTGGTAAAAATTGAAGTGTTGCATGTACGATTGAGAGGATTATCTAGGATTATCTTAGGACTGCAAAGGATTAAAAATGTCCACTCTCAAAATAAATATTATTTAAAACGATTGGTACATTACAATATTTGCATTTAAGAATTCTTCTGGGGTAAAATATGTAGGGAGGTTAGGAATTCAAATTGCTTGGACTGCAAAGGGATAAAAGTGTTCACTATAAAAATAAATGTTATTTTTAATAATTCTACTCCAGTGGCTCCTCTGAGGCGACATTAAAAATTGTCAGACTATTATTTAAAACGATTGGTACATTGCAATGTTTGCATTTAAGAATTCTTCTGGGATAAAATATGTAGGGAGGTTACGAATTCACATTGCTTGGGGTGCAAAGGATTAAAAGGGTCCACTCTCAAAATAAATATTATTTTTAATAATTCTACTCCAGTGGCTTCTCTTAAAAATTGTCAGACTATTATTTAAAACGATTGGTACATTGCAATGTTTGCATTTAAGAATTCTTCTGGGGTAAAATATGTAGGGAGGTTAGGAATTCAAATTGCTTGGACTGCAAAGGGTAAAAAGTGTCCACTTTCAATATAAATCTTATTCTTAATAATTCTACTCCAGTGGCTTCTCTTAAAAATTGTCAGACTATTATTTAAAACGATTGGTACATTACAATGTTTGTATTTAAGAATTCTTCTGGGGTAAAATATGTAGGGAGGTTAGGAATTCAAATTGCTTGGACTGCAAAGGGTTAAAAGTGTCCAGTTTCAATATAAATCTTATTCTTAATAATTTAACTCGAATGGTTCCTCTGAGGTGACATTAAAAATTGTTAGACTATTATTTAAAATAATATTTACATCACAATGTTTCTATTTAAAAAGATAATAAAAATTGAAATGTTGTGGGTACGATTAATATTAACAAATTTGAAACATGCACGAAAGGAAAATGAACCAAGTACAATGCAATTTTTCTGAGACAAAAAAATGCATTGAAGTTAGGAATTAAAATTGCTTGGAGTGCAAAGGGTTAAAAATGTCCACACTAAAAGTAAATCTTATTTTTAATAATTCTACTCCAAAAACTATATGTCTCCTTTCTTGTTCAACGTTTATATAAATCGACGTTAACAATGTTCTTATCGTATTTCGATTGGAAAATTCCTTTTAACAGACGTTAGTATTAATCCAGGTTAATAATGTTCGCAATGTGCTTCGATCAGGAGGACTTTTATTAGATTCGTTTCAATTAATCGCAAGCAATAACGCGCTCACTGTATTGCGATCCGAAGGACTCTTTCAATAGACGTTAATAATGTGCCTATAATGCTTCGATCAAGAGGACTTTTATAACAGACTGAGAAAATGATTCCACGAGAGTGTCGTCTTTCGTTTTCTCCTTAGCCCCTTGCCATATTACGATTCGAACTCGCGTTGAAGATTCTCAACGAAGTCTGAATCAAACGTTGTTGATTTGTAATCAACATTCAAGCATTGAAGTAGTATAAAAGTAACATTTCCGGTGATTATCACGTTATAGTAACTTTAGATACAAATCTAAGAATCGTAGCATCATCCGATACACTTATAAACATATTGAGCGAGATTAATAATTTGTTTTTAAATAACCAAGAACTTTTAACAATTAGTTACAAAGAAAACGACATGGAAAGGGGTTGAATATGCTTGCATATGCGATGACAGCAGTTACGCATACATTTCCTGCGCTGGCCGACAGAAGGACAGTAGAACGAGACTTTCTCGCTAGTACCTGATCCACCAGTGTCCGCTAGACAGCCTTACCAACGAGTCCTCCAAACGGACTCGGGAAGAAACGCTACCGCTTCCTATTCTCCCATTTTCATTCTCTCTCCACTGCATTTTCAGAGCCGCCAATAATTCTTCGTGTATAACATAGTTCTATCTCCGTTCTAAAATACACACAGCGCGTAGATCCTGCGGACACGTGATTCGTCTTAAGACAACCAAAGTTCCACCCCCGATGCAATTTCACGTGCCATTAAGCGTTCTCCGTGCACCGGCGTGCAAGATTTTATTATTACGATAGTTACATAATCCCGTTCGGGGAAGTGTCAGGGCAAACAAAGCAGAACAACGCGGCTCTGTAGACGATAGACGTGTTCCAACAATTTCGGCCGCAACAATGGCAGCGCGCGTACTCGCGTCGGCCAGTCTCGGCCAAGCGGATTCGCGCGCGTTCGGTGTGCGTGCACGCTCGTCGACGCGTGTCAACGAACGCACGCTAACGAGGGAACGGCCCGTGCAAAACGCGTCCTCGCTGCTTCGCGGCCCACTAAAACGTCGTCGAAGGAAAACGCGGCGCGATCCAATTATCGAAATGACGCATGTACACGGCACCGTCGTGGGTGGTCCAATTTGTGACGATGAACACGTGCGCGAACGCCTTCGCGGAAGTCGCGAATATTTGACACGGCGAATCTGGTCACTGGGACCGGATAACGGCTCTCGCAAAACCGACACCGCGACAAACGAATTTCATCCGAGCGATGTCTGTCAGTCCCCAGAGTGATCGTACAGTTCGCCATTTTGCCGCACAACTACCGTTCCTACAACGTTATTCAAACGCTTGCGATTTCTCTGCATATCCGACTAAAATTATCTCACGTTCAATTTTAGCATCGCGGCATTTATTGTGCAACGTTTTTGTAGAAAATGCGATTTTTTACGGTGCTTTTAAATCTTCCAATTTTAGCATCACAGCATTCATCTTGTGCAACGTTTTACTGGAAAATACAATTTTATGTACGGTGTTTCTAAAGCTTGCA
>CM052087.1:10811122-10823962 GCA_028453745.1 Agapostemon virescens
TTCGACGAATGTGCCTTTTTAAAGAGGGACCTAAAAATCTAGGTTTCTACAAATAATTTTCATTCTTTTCCTACAGTTGATCGAAAAATGTACCTGCCCTGTGAAAGAAGGTTTTGCATTTGTTGCGGCGTGGAATTATTTCAATGGCGCCGCTTCCCTTCCGCAAAACAATGCGCGCCATCTTCAACAAATTTGCAGACTAGGTAGTTTTAAATTATGCAACTCGGGTGTCGCGTATCGCGGTTGAATTTTCTCTCGAGGAAAGAATTACCAAAATATCGATGTCGCCACGTTTCCGCCGCGTTGCCGTGTAAAGGCGACTGTCGACACGGTCCGCGGTCAAAGTAGCCATGTCGGACGGACGTCGACAGACATCATTGCACGATTTTCGCTTGTCAACAACTGCCGGGCTTCGTATTGTAACGAGGAAGCCGCCACTCTCTAATTTACGTTGATTGTTGAGTCTGCACCGCTCGAAAATGCGATCGTCGTTTAAAGTCTCGACAGAGATCCGCTTCGGAATCAACATTATTGCGAGAGGGTGATTCACGTCCTCGATAATGTTGCTGGTGGTCCACATTCGAAATTAGAAATTACGGTATTATTAGCTGTGCTCGAATTACGCGCATAATTATTCTCCGTGCTCCGTTTATGTCGGCGGAACGATAAATTTTTGCGAGAAAGTTTCACGACTATTTGAAAATTGACTATTCCCAGGAAGAACGACGAATTACGGGTAAATTCTTTCGAGGAAGAACGATGTATTAACAGGATTTGTTGAGTCGGTCCCAAATCCGAGACTTGGCCCCTGTATTTTCAACGGAAACTACAATTTATACATTTTCACGACTTTGCCTGAATTTCGAGCCAAAATATCTCTGGCCGGGTCCAAAAATTTCCCAATTTTACGACGCCCGCGAATGTTGTCGCGGAATAAGAAGCAGAGACACGGTTTTACGAGCGTGGCGTTTTGGATCGGTTGTTTCAACCGGTTCTATCGTGAACGCTTTATTTATCGGGAGCCTGTTCGATAAAATTTAACGTAACTATGCTAAGTAGAAACTTAAAAATTGTCTTTTCTGTTTTAACACGTTGAATGCCGAGTAAATTTTATGTACTTCAGACAAGTTTCATTCATGGAAACGATCAATGTTATTAAAAAGAATTGTTTGTTACTGTATAATGAAGCTTTCACCTCATATTACAATCTGATTAACTTCAGATTGAATATAATCTAACTGAATAATAATCATTCTTAAACGATTGTAAAATCATTGTTAAACGATTATTAAAGATTGTAAATGTACCATTAAGGAATCGAGACTGTTTTGAAAAATGGTATTGAGAGTTGTGTGCTTTTACGTGCTTTTGTTAAAGAGGTAGCTAAAAATATATGTTTCTCAGAATAATTTTCATTCTTTTTGCACAGTTCGTCAAGAAATGTATCTGCCGTATGAAAACAGCTTTTTCATTTATTGCAACATGGAACTATTTCAATAACGCCGCTTCCCTTACGCAAAATAATGGGTGCCATTTTCAACGAATGTACTTTTTTAAAGAGAGACCTAGAAATTCATGTTTTTGAGAATAATTTGTGTTCGAGGAATATTCCTGCACCCTAAAGAAGGCTTTTCATTAGTTGCAGGGTGGTACCGTTTCAATGGCACCACTTCCCTTCCGCAAAATAATGCGTACCATCTTCAACGAATGTGCTTTTGTTAACCCCTTGCCCTACCATTTTCTTTGCGACAAAAGTTATTGCAACATATTCATCGTTAAAAATGTTACAGAACAGACAATTTATATCTGTTATGTTCCTACGTGTACTTAAATGCTTAAATAATGATTAAAAAAGAATAAAATTTAATTTCGTCGAAAAAGAAAGACACAATATTTAGATTTGTTAGAATTTGCTTAAAATCTTCGTTACGAGTCTGACTCGTTATAATATGGCAAATATGGTTAAAGAGAAATCTAAAAGTCTATATTTTTGAGAATAATTTTTGTTCGAGGAATGTATCTGCCACCTAAAGAAGGCTTTTCATTAGTTGCAGCGTGATACCGTTTCAATGGCGTCACTTCCCTTCTGCAGAATAATGAGTGCCATTTTCAACGAATGTGCTTTTGTTACAGAGAAATCTAAAAGTCTATATTTTTGAGAATAATTTGTGTTCGAGGAATGTATCTGCCATCTAAAGAAGGTTTTTCATAAGTTGCAACATAGTACCATTTCAATGGCACCACTTCCCTTTCCCAAAATAATGATTGCCATCTTCAATGAATGTCCTTTTGTTAAAAAGCGATCTAAAAATTTATGTTTCTAGGACTAATTTGTGTTTGAGGAATTTATCTGCCACCTAAAGAAGGCTTTTCATTAGTTGCAGCGTGGTACCGTTTCAATGACGCCACTTTCCTTCCGCAGAATAATGAGTGCCATCTTCAACGAATGTGCTTTTGTTAAAGAGAGATCTAAAAATCTATGTTCTTGAGAATAATTTGTGTTTGAGGAATTTATCTGCCACCTAAAGAAGGCTTTTCATTAGTTGCAGCGTGGTACCGTTTCAATGACGCCACTTCCCTTCTGCAGAATAATGAATGCCATCTTCAACGAATGTGCTTTTGTTAAAGAGAGATCTAAAAATCTATGTTCTTGAGAATAATTTGCGTCCAAAGAATATATTTGCCACCTAAAGAAGGTTTTTCATAAGTTGCGTCGTGGAACCGTTTCAGTGGCGCCGTTTCCGGTCCGCAGTGGCGTCACTTCCGGCGATCTCCGTTAAAGAGGTCGTTCTGCGCGTTGTTGAAGAGGATCGGAAGATCGGGAAGAGCCACGCGGAACCGGCCGCGGGCAGAGGATCGCGTACACAAGGCGAGAGAGGGAAAGAAACGTCTATTTCCGAGCACGCGCCGCTCCAAATTTAAACGACGCCACCCGCCCTCTTCTTCTTCTTCTTCTTCTTCTTCCACTTCCTTCCCTTTGCGTCACTTTGGTTAAGCCGGCACCCATCGCCGCGTGTTCATTAAGCTCGAAGAACCGCGCCCGAAACCGCTTAGGACATTGCCCTTCCCCGACATCTCAGTTTCCCACGTTTCCCTGCCATCCGTTCTTATTGCAACAATTAGCTCGTAGAATCCTTGCAAATCATCGCAAAAATTGGAAACGATCTTCGTCGGCCAAAAACATCAAAAACTTGCTCTTTGTCGCCGAACAAACTCTTCTCTTACAATTCATCCATGCCAGACTGCGAATCTTCGCGCGAAATTAAAATTTGCGCCCAGAAACAAGGTTTCTGAATTTTTCCAACCAACAATTTAGCATTTCATCTATTTTTGTCATGAATGCACAAACTTCGCACACAAACTTCTCAAAGGAAACGTCACAATTGTCACGAGTAATGTTATCCGAAGATTTAACTTCTTAATACTTAAGACTTAAGACTAACTTAAGACTTTTAACCGTTTGCACTCAAAGCAATTTCATTCGAAAATCAAAATAATATTTTTACATATAATAGCTCCATTGTACATAGTTTATTTTCTTTCGTACGCTATGAAATTAATTACTGTCACTCGTAATAAGAATATTAAAATTTTCATCGATTTCTTAACTGTACGCGTAGCATTGTAAAAGTTGTTTAAATAATAATATAGCAATTTTAATTTAGGCTGCATTTTGTCACAGTGCAACTATTGGAAGTTCTAATAATAGGTTTCCATAGAATGTTACAATTTTTGCAAATAGCCCAGCAGTTCGATAACGAGTGTAAAAATGTTATTTTCTTTTTTCTTTTCGTTTCAAGTACGATGCGCTTAACTTGCTCGATTTACCGTGGCGGTATCGGTTGCTGTTGAATGAACGTGGCGTTAAATTTAGCCGTGTAAACGGTTTAGATTACTTATATTTGGTCCCGTATAAATAGCTTTGCGTTATGTTGCTTTCGCAAGCCCAGTTTCGTTTCGGTGGTACAGCGTTTTAAAAAATCGCTTCGAATTGAGCGGAGGAATATTCGACGAGGGCGGGGATTTCGACCGTTCCCACTGGCATTTGTAAACTGTTGAACAATGCGTGACTAAAGTTAAATTTACAATCGTTTCCGAAGCAAACATTTAGAACATTCATAATACACAAGTCTAGTAGATTCAATATTGCCCATTATTTATCGCATAAAGGATATTTTGTGAATAGAGAGTAGTGCACGAGTCGGACAACGCTAAATTAATGACTATAATCAATTTTATAAATTTTTCATCGTGTCCGACAGGAAATGCCAGAGTTTTAATCCGGGATTTTGGTATCCTCCGTATAGTGCTGCCTCCTAGTCTTGCTACGAGTTTGGACCAGAACCTGCATAGAATTTAGCCTGGGCCAGAATCTGCATCGAGTTTAGCATGAATCAGATCCCACATAATTTTTAACAGAAATTGAAAATATGCAAAAGCGAAGATTTAAGGAAAAAATGAAGTGTAGAATCACTTGTCAATCCCAAACGTAACTTAAGCCTGGAAATCATGTTCCACTACTGTCAGTTATTATTTTTAAGAATTTCTTTTGCCAACGATGTTGTGAAACACCCCCTTAACTATCTTACTACCCAATTTTTCAAGTTGCAAATTTGCAATGGAATTGCATGCAATTTTAATTCCAAAACAGAAATATCTGTTCATCCAGAATAGCTCAATTGATCATTTGCATTTGTGCATATCAATAATTTAATTTTTGCTGATTTCTGAAATGCAAATATGGCGATGTAGAAGCCCTGGGAGTGTTAAGGGTTAAATTAACCCCATGCCACACCATTTTCTTCGTAACTAAAATTATTACGACGTCTTCGTAACAATTTATATCATTTATACTGCTGTTAAAGAAAAGTAACAGTTTGTCTAAAAAGGATGGCATAATATTAATATTTGTTAGGCCATGTTTGAAATCTTCGTCGCGAGTCTGTCTCGTTATAACGTGGCAAGAGGTTAGAGCAGATAACCTTTGCGCGATCATTTGGTGTACACAAGAGACTCCGATTACTATTAATATTCCCAGACTCGCGATTTATAATCTAGTTGATCCGTTTCGGTAGAGGACGCCAGCAAACCGTTGATTTTTAGCGATGTCGGTATTTCAGATCGTGCGACGCTAAACCCCATAAAGTATCTACCCTAAAGGAGTCTGTGCAAGGGTTTCAACAATCTGCCATAAGTGTCGCCACTGCGTACTTCTCACTGTTTACTACAAACTTAACAAACAAACTAAATGAACTAGCCTTTCCTAACCCTTTTTCACTTGAAGCAATTTTAATTCCAACTTTAAGACATTTCTTTCAACATCGAACATTTTTATTCCGTGAAATCCTTTTTCTATTCTGCATATGACGTTATACCCTTCTCCTTTGTATCTCCTTCCGACTTTGTATCAATTTATAGAGTACAGGCGAATTTGGTAATGGCAACACTGTTTTCAAAAATGGTTTTGCAATTTTTACTGGCTCCTCAGAGTCGTCATTCTGCAAAGGGTTAATTCTGCCATAATTTTAACGGAAAGATGCAACGACAGCACCGCGTCCAACATCTTTAACTTGCGTAAGACTCTAAATTAACCTATTCGAACATCTAGAACCGGAAGTACCATACGGTGTTAGTTTTTCTGCATCTCGATATTGGGTGGAATAGTATTAAGTCTTTGTAATGTATTTACAGCCTGTGGACCAATTGGGATCCAGCGCTTTATTTTCTAATAAACAATATGGACGAGGTGTAAAAATAAACCTGGAATTTTTAAAAGAAAACTTTTAGACGGAAACGCGAGTGATCGGTGCGATCTTATATTTCGTTTACGATTACTATTCATACCTTGTCGCTGATGAGAATTTTTCTCTAATGGCGGTTGAAGATTTTTTAAGTTTCTAAATAAATGGCCGCGTTCCAACTTTTGTAATTGTTAATGCCTCAAGTTAGGAATGTCGAGAGACGCAAAAAGAACGTACTTAACTGATTTATTTCGTATAAAGTGTAATGCGATTACTATTCGTACCTTGTCGCTGATGAGAATTTTTCTCTAATGGCGATTGAAGATTTTTTAAGTTTCTAAATAAATGGCCGCATTCCAACTTTTGTAATTGTTAATGCCACAAGTTAGGAATGTCGAGAGACACAGAAAAAACGTACTTAACTGATTTATTTCGTATAAAATGTAATGCGATTACTATTCGTACCTTGTCGCTGACGAGAATTTTTCTCTAATGGCGATTGAAGATTTTTTAAGTTTCTAAATAAATGGCCGCGTTCCAACTTTTGTAATTGTTAATGCCACAAGTTAGGAATGTCGAGAGACGCAAAAAGAACGTACTTAACTGATTTATTTCGTATAAAATGTAATGCGATTACTATTCGTACCTTGTCGCTGATGAGAATTTTTCTCTAATGGCGGTTGAAGATTTTTTAAGTCTCTGAATGAATGGTCGCGTGTCAACTTTTGTAATTGTTAATGCCACAAGTTAGGAATGTCGAGAGACACAGAAAGAACGTACTTAACTGATTTATTTCGTATAAAATGTAATGCGATTACTATTCGTACCTTGTCGCTAATGAGAATTTTTCTCTAATGGCGGTTGAAGATTTTTTAAGTCTCTGAATGAATGGTCGCGTGTCAACTTTTGTAATTGTTAATGCCACAAGTTAGGAATGTCGAGAGACACAAAAAGAACGTACTTAACTGATTTATTTCGTATAAAGTGTAATGCGATTACTATTCGTACCTTGTCGCTGATGAGAATTTTTCTCTAATGACGATTGAAGATTTTTTAAGTTTCTAAATAAATGGCCGCATTCCAACTTTTGTAATTGTTAATGCCACAAGTTAGGAATGTCGAGAGACGCAAAAAGAACGTACTTAACTGATTTATTTTGTATAAAGTGTAATGCGATTACTATTCGTACTTTGTCGCTAATGAGAATTTTTCTCTAATGACGATTGAAGATTTTTTAAGTTTCTAAATAAATGGCCGCGTTTCAACTTTTGTAATTGTTAATGCCACAAGTTAGGAATGTCGAGAGACACAAAAAGAACGTACTTAACTGATTTATTTCGTATAAAATGTAATACAACGACAGCAGACGACGAGCAATGACTCTAAGACACTAGAGCCACTTTAGAGTACCAAGGAATCCCTAATCTGTGGTCTGGAAAATCTTTAACACTAGAACTACCAAACCAGTCATTTTAACTGGTGCCTAATTGTTTCTGTTGTAATTATTGAAGTTATAAAAATATTTTATACCTTGCAATAAATATTGCATAATGTTTTAATAGATGCAGTCTTGTTATTATTATAGAACAATGTATGTCGTCGGAATTTATTGTTTGGTAGTTCTAGTTCATTCGATTGATACTTGCGAGGGCAATTTTATAATTAAAATAATTGCGAAATAAATAATCTGGAAAAGGCGATTTATTCATTTATCTGAATAAATTATTCTAAAATTTCTACGACTTTCGTTGCAATATATAATTGAATAAATGAATCGAACGAATCGATTCCTTTGAAGGCAATTTTACAACTTCAATAATAAAATAGAAAATCTAAAAAGAATCGTTCGACCTACCGCGACAGGTTCACTGTTAAACTAAAACGTTTGGTTCTCGACTACACCTTTCGTTTTAACACTTTGACTGCCGAACTAGCAGCCACAAAATTTCTATAAAATCGTAATGAGACATTGAGTGAATTAAAAATTGAAAAAATAAAATGTATGACGTCAAGTGCTCTCTCCATCTTCTTGCACGTTCTATATAATCATTAACATTGATACAAATGAATATATTAACATAAAACTTTATTTAGAAATCGTACAAATAATACTGTCACCCAAACATGGGTGACATGGCAGTCAAAGTGTTAAAAAAGTAAAAATACGCCAAGGAAACCGTGGAATGATCGAGGAAGGGGTTGTGTGACACCATAAACGAACGCTGTATCGCCAAAAATATATCATTTTCCTTTTTTTTTTCAAAATTGTTTTCTTTATTTTGTAGAAAACTGCGTGATAAGTACACCAATAATCTTGCAATGTCGAAATGTTGCCGATTCATACCGGGTGGGGGGGGGGGGGGCACGAAGGGGACTGTCCGGAGCAAGTTCTATCGATTGAATTACGCTCGTTTTATTGGTCAGCAGTCTTTTTTTATGCGATTTTCACGCCTCTCCTGGTCCGAACAGCCTCCGAGAGGCCCGAGTTTATTGTTACTTTTGCTGTTTCTAGCAAGCCAGAGCGGTGAACAACGAACATCATTAATGTTTTTTTTTCTTTTTCTTTTCATTTCCTATGTGGTACGATTGGTACAATTCTACTGTATAAAAAACCGTTTACTTTCCCCGCGTGTCCTCGGCACGCTCGAGAAGAGCTCGAGATCCTCTCTCTCTCTTTCTCTCTCTCTCCGCGACACAAACGAATAGAAAAAGAAGAAGAAGAAAAATGGAAATGGAAGCGAAAGTGCGACCGAGTTCGAGGAACTCGTGCCGTCCTCGTCTTGCTTTTCTTTCCTGTCTTTTGTTTTCTTCCCTTGCCTTTTTTCTTTTTCTCTTTCTCTTTCATTTTTCGTTTTGATCTCTCGCGCCGCCTCGAGCGCGGCCACGCAGCTGGCGCGACTTTCGAATCCACGTAGAAACTGTTTTCGAACATGTCCCGAGAAGATGACTTTCCTTTTGGTAGAAGCGACCTACTACTTTAAATGACACTGGTTCCTACAACATCGATCGATTACTTCGAAAAACAAAAATCGTTTTTTCCCCAATTTCTCGCATTTCTTCTTTACGTTTTCTTTTTTCTTTTTCTCTTTTTTTTTTTTTGAAATTTTTCCTTCGCTCTCCCGCCCGTATATCACGACGACAATGTAAACGATGATTACTCGATTCGAATGACACACGTTGTGGCCAGCGTTTCTCTCTTTCCTTCTCTTTCTCCCAGACATTCTCCCGCCGTTTCGCTATACACGCACGTGTGTCGCTCTCGCGAATCCCTTTCTCGCTTCTACACTCACGCGCACACTCAGCCATCCTCGGCGTCGTTTCGGCGGCTTCGACGAGGACGGATCGAGCCCGGAAGAAACCTGTGATAATCGGTTTCTATGGACGATCCTGATCGCCGAAACGCACCCGAACGACGCCCATAAGACACTGGCGTCTCCGAGAAACCACGAGACGTCCTAAAATTTTGATTCTCAGATTAGCATTCGTATCAGTCTACGGGTCTGTGCATTGATCCGATTTCCATCTCCCCCCTTTCTCTCTCTCTCTCTCTCTCTTTCTCTCTCTCTCTCTCAATCTACATCGTTTTTATTTTTCTTCGGTTTATCTAATAACGTAAATTACAAAAGAAACAAGAAAACGATTTACGCTCCACGACGAAGAGGACCGGGGAGAGGATCGGACAGATTATCTTCGATCGCCTCTCTTCGATTGGCTAGTGGTACGCGACGGGGATTAACCCTTTCACTGCTACGGGCGCAAATGTGCGCCCTGCTAAAGCTATCACTGTGGTCCATGGGCGCACATATGCGTCCAGCACAAGCTTCCTATAGACGCACGTGTGCGCTCGGCGATGACTTCGATCATTTACTGCTGTCTTACTGTACCCTTGATGAATAAACAATATATATTAAAGATGAAATATATAAAAAAAATTTTTAAATATTACTTTTGGAGTGGATAAAGTAACAGTAATTGGATTCTGTACTATATTATAATTTAACCCTTTGCACTCGACGCAATTTCACTCCAAAATCGAAACCATATGTTCAACTATAATAGCTCCGTTATACGTAGTTGATTTTCTTTCGTGTATATGAAATTAATTACCGTTACTCGTACTTAGAGTATTAAAATTTTTATCAATTTCTTCACTGTAGATCTAGCGACGTAAAAGTTGTTTAAATAATTCTATGACAATTTTTAATGGCGCTTTAGAGGCGGCATTCGAGTGCAAAGGGTTAATACACCGCTCAACAGATTCAGATTGCTTGAAAAAGTATTAAGTCCTCAGCGATAGCTACTGCCTGCTTGCACGCCGTTGACGCGAGGCGTTTCAGCTCAGAGTATTCAGCAGTGAAAGGGTTAAAAACGAAAAAAGAGAGATGACGATCGTAGAACACACCGTTGTCCCCGGTCGATTATTTTTGTTTTTGCGAGGCGAAGAAGAAGACTGATCCGATTTGGCGTGCCTCTTCGTCGTGGCGGACTAGACACACCAATCTTATCGACGTTACGATTAGAATAATTACCGCTTCCGGGGAAGCCTTTTTTCGCGTGGCCGAATTTTCGTTTCCGTTGGCAATCCCAGTGGCCAAATCCGCAATTTTGGAACACCTCGTGAAATCACAAATCGCGTCTAACCAGGATCCGCGCCGATGGAGAGAACTCACCGACCGATACCGAAAAAACGACTGATATATAAATCCTCCGACGGGACGCACGGCTCAGCATGACTAGATGGACCGGAAGCGGCCGAGGTTGATCGACGAGTCCAATCACCAGATATTTTACTTTATACCGTTTCAGTTCGTCGACGAGGAGTGATCAACCTGGACAGAACGCTTCCGAGAATACGTACGAACGATGAGGACAAGACAAACGCGGGCTTTCGTTCGCTCTGACGCTCGAAGGAACTTTTCTTTCATTTTCATTTGAGTAGTCGAAATAGAATTTCGAAGGGAACCCGCTCCTCCGATAGAAACGCTCCCGATCTTGCAGTTCTTATCACGGATTTACTTTCGTGCCGACAAATTCGCGCAAGCCTCGAGACGTTCGTCGAAACGCGTCACACAACACGGTAAAAGAGAAAGAAGGAAAAATCAAATAAAATGCGACGATATCTGTGAACGCAAATGCCAACTGCAAATCGTACTTGTTGACCCGTTGGATTTCGTTAACTTCGTCGAAATTAAAAAGTATCCGTAATCTTTTTAAATTAGAAATCTTTTTAAATTAGAAATCTTTTAAAATTATAAATCTTTTTAAATTAGAAATCTTTTTAAATTAGAAATCTTTTTAAATTAGAAATCTTTTTAAATTAGAAATCTTTTTAAATTAGAAATCTGTTTAAACTAAAAATCTTTTTCAATTAAAAAGTATCTGTAATCTTTTTAACTTAGAAATCTTTTTAAATTAGAAATCTTTTTAAATTAGAAATCTTTTAAAATTAGAAATCTTTTAAAATTAGAAATCTTTTTAAATTAGAAATCTTTTTAAACTAAAAATCTTTTTAAATTAGAAATCTTTTTAAATTAGAAATCTGTTTAAACTAAAAATCTTTTTCAATTAAAAAGTATCTGTAATCTTTTTAAATTAGAAATCTTTTTAAATTAAAAATCTTTTTAAATTGAAAATCTGTTTAAAGATTCTATATATATGTATTATATATTTTTATAATCTTCGTAACTTAAAAAGTAAAATCCGTAGTATCGTCGGATGATCGACCGATTGAGAACGCGTCTTGCGAAGACTGAGTAATAGACACGGTCGGGTCTCGAGGCAAACGTAAAAGGAAAGGAAAACACCGAGAATTTCGAATTCGACGGGCGGTTTTGTTTCTTCTCTTCGAGAGTCAGCGTTTCGAGTACCGATCCAACGAGCTAAGCCGTTCGTATGAGTCGAAATACGCTTTAAAAAAAGTCGCAAACACGGGGGAACATGTCTACTCGTTCCCAACCCGATCGCTACCGATTTCTCACCGAAAGGCCACAAATGATCAAATCTCCTCGCTCGTACCAGACCTGCCAGAAGCTCTAGACTCGACGAATCCTCGAGTACGGGGATACTGCCTCGTCCCACGTCCATTTCGTACAGATTTCACGTCGCTTTCTCGTTGTTCCCGAAGAAATCGAACGAGCTCGTTGTAGTTTTCTTGCGATTGTTCCCATTCTGAATTCGCGACGATTCTCTTCGAACGCGAGCGCCATCGTGCTTTAACGATCTATTTCTTCCGTGAACCTTTTTCTAACCCTTTGCCATATTATAACCGCGGTAGAAGTCGCGTTGAATGTCTTTGTTTTTTGGGCGAAATCAAATGTTCATTTACAAAGAAGATTGTAAATGAAGTCTAACAATCATATATATATATATATAGTGTCTTTCTTTTTGGGCGAAATCTAATGTTGTTCGTTTGTGATGAATATTTAAGCATGATAGTAGATGTAGGCTGTATGAAAGACATAAATTGTCTGTTCTGTAACGTTTCCAACTATGAAGATGTTACAGTAACTTTTGATACAAAGAAGATTGTAAATGAAGTCTAACAAATATAAATATCGTGTCTTTCTTTTTAGACGAAATCAAATATTATTAATTTCTAATGAATATTTAAGCATCAAAGTAGATGTAGTAGTATAAAAGACATAAACTGTCTCTTCTGTAACATTTCCAACTATGAAGATGTTACAGTAACTTTAGATACAAAGAAGATTGTAAATGAAGTCTAACAAATATAAATATCGTGTCTTTCTTTTTAGACGAAATCAAATATTATTAATTTCTAATGAATATTTAAGCATCAAAGTAGATGTAGTAGTATAAAAGACATAAACTGTCTCTTCTGTAACGTTTCCAACTATGAAGATGTTACAGTAACTTTAGATACAAAGAAGATTGTAAATGAAGTCTAACAAATATATATTCAGTGCTTTTCTTTTTTAATGAAATCTGAATGTTGTTAATTTGTGATGAATATTTAAGCATCGAAGTAGATGTAGGCTATATGAAAGACATAAACTGTCTCTTCTGTAACGTTTCCAACTATGAAGATGTTACAGTAACTTTAGATACAAAGAAGATTGTAAATGAAGTCTAACAAATA
>CM052087.1:10832368-10842591 GCA_028453745.1 Agapostemon virescens
AAATTAATAACATGCATACAACAAAGTCGTGTTAAATGCAACCATCTCGGGTCTGCAACGATGATGTCCTCATCGACGCATCAATTGCAATAAAACAATAAAACAGAACATCGTTTCGATCAAAAGGAAATTAATAACATACATAACAACGAAGTCGCGTTAAACGCAACCATCTCGGGTCTGCGACGATGTCTTCATCGACGTATTAATTGTACTAAAATGAAAAATCGTTTCTCTCAAAATGGAACTAATAACGTGCATACAAAAAGGTCGTGTTAAATGCAACTATCTCGAGTCTGCAACGATGATGTCGTTACCGTCGCATTAATTGCAATAAAACAATAAAACAAAACATCGTTTCGATCAAAAGGAAACTCACAACATGCATACAACGAAGTCGCGTTAAATGCAACCATCTCGAATCTGCAACGATGTCCTCATCGACGCATCAATTGCAATAAAACAATAAAACAGAACATCGTTTCTCTCAAAATGAAACTCACAACATGCATACAACGAAGTCGCGTTAAACGCCGCCGGCTAAAATCGCGAACGTTGCACTTGTCTTCTATAAATACACGTCGAAGTTAAAGACTCCTCGAGAGGGATAATACCGTGGCAGTTATCGCGTAGTTATTCGAGCCGTTGGAACGACTTTACTGTGCAACGTTTCGTACCGGAAGTGGCGACATTTAACGCGACTTTTCCGTACACGCGACACAGGAGTTAAAGCCATAGAGTGAAAGCGGCATAAAGAAACGGTCTTTTGAGCGGGGTTGGTTCAGCGTTAATTTCGATTATGAAAGCGGCTTTGCCAGTGCATTCAAAGGCTGCACCGTTTGAAAAAAAAAAAAGAAAAAAGAGTCGCCATGGTCTCCCAGCGGCGATCCTCCTGGACGATTGTTATTGCGATACCGTGTCATATTATCAGCGAGCACACGGTGCACGTTTCGATCGCGCCGCGTATCAAACTGCACGGTATCGCCGCTCGAATTATTCCCTGACTCGGCGGGATTAATCGCTCGACCCGATAAACAGGCGATAACGTTGCGGCGGCGGCGGCTGACGAACAAAAATTCCTGGCGATTGTTCCTCTCCCACTGTGCACCGGCGACCGGAAGTGCAAAAGAGACGGAGCACACGCAGACTCGCGGAATACGCTCGCCAGAAATCTCTCCGTCGCATTGTTACGCCGCGAAGATGGAAACGATGAGATTCTTTCTATCGGGAAGAAGAAACATGTTTTAGAGAAACAGTATTTCGAATACTACTTCGAATAGTCGTTCAGCGATTCAGATAGCGTACTATTTTAAATAAACGCATTAATCGCTCCGGCCGATAAGGCGGCGATAACGTTGCGGCAGTGGCTGACGAACGAAAAAGTTCCTGGCGATCGTTCCTGTGTCATTGTGCGGTTGTGACCGGAAGCGCTAAAGAGGCGGAGGAAGCTCGAAGTTGCGAATGCGGAAAACGCTCGGTAGAAATTTTTCCATCGCGTTACTCCGCACCTCGAATGTAGAATAAGTTCCATCCCATACAACGCCACTTTGTTTGAGCTATTTCTCCCATAAAGTCGCCATTGCAGAAAGCGCTAGATAGAAATTTAACCATCATGTTATGAAGTCAATGTAGAAATAATTTCCATCCTATACAACGCCATTTTGTTTGCGCTGCTTCTATCATAAAGGGAGTGAAATCAGCTGTTCAAGAAGTTTGATGTAGCAAAATTATTTTACAGACTCATCAATAAGTGCCCTCTAGAAAATCTTTAGTAGAAAGCGAAATATATGTGTGCTTTGAAGGGAAACCAAAGTGAATAACAAGAATTGCTGGCGATCATTCTTGTGCCACTGCACGGCGATGACCGGAAGCGCGAAAGAGACGAAGGAAGCGCGAAGTCGCGAATGCGGAAAACGCACGGTAGAAATTTTTCCATCGCCTGACTCCGCACCTCGAAAGTAGAATAAGTTCCATCCGATGCAACACCATTTTGTTCGCGCTACTTGTTCCACAAAAGGGGAGGAGTCCGCTCTTGAAGAAATTTGTTCCTGTGTGATTGTGCGGCGGTGACCGGAAGCGCGAAAGAGGCGGAGGAAGCGCGAAGTCGCGAATGCGGAAAACGTTCCCGGCAGAAATTCCAGCGGCGCGTGGAATTGCGGGGGGGATTATCGTCTTCGGGTCGGTCTCGGTGACCCTAAGCTGCGGATTCGTTGCGAAACTGTGCTCCTGACAGTCGCGGCGGACCGAGCACGTAGGCAACGAGCGATTTTATAGAATTATTCGCTCGGGGACACGTAACGTTAGAGTTATTTCTCCGGTATTGTTCGCACGATGACACGTACCATAAAAGTTGCTCTCGAGAGTTATCCTCGTGTAGGCACGTAGCGTGAGAGCCGATCTCGAGAGTTATGCTCGCGTACTCACGTAGCATAACCCTCGAAGCCGGGCTCTCGTGGCCGAGTCCACTAGAAAATGGACATCCGCGAAGCATAAGAAGTATTTACCGGCGGGTAAAAAGTATAGGAAACCAACTTCTCCGGTTCTATTGCTGCTCCGTTGCGTCGATGTAACGCGGAGAATAATGCGGCAGCATGATCTGTAGAATCATCGTCGCATGGACGCGTAAAGTAACTCTCGAGTGCGAGCTTCTCGTTCGCGAGGCTTCGCGAGGATTAACTTCCCGACAGCGGGCATATTCCGAACAAACTTTTTGGTAACTCGTTGAGATCGTATTAAGAACGCCTAATTATAGCAAAATTCGAAACTACGTTAGAACGTTTTAGCCTATCCGCAAGATAACGCCAAGTTTACCAACTCGCTGAAAACGAGATCTCGAAGAACGTGTGTAATCTCTCTGAATTGTGGCTTCGTTGATTTCTTTCGTGAAAACGAGAATTGTAATTAGGTTAGAGAAGTATTACTTTACGACGAAACGAGTGTCGCAAAGCGGTTCCAATTTAACGAAATTTCATCCGAAGAGCCGCTTCTGCGAGAATAAAATAGCATTGGTTTACGAAACTTGTGGAATCATAGAATCGAAGGGAGATATTATTAACACTTTCGCCAGAACTTTTTGCAAAGTCGTTCATTAAAATGTACAAATATAAAATGCAATACTCATTACAACATAATAAACTTAGCTGCTTTTTATTAAATGATACGAACGTTCTGAAAGGCTTTGTAAATGATTCTCAATAGCATCACGTTGAGATCGCTGCAAATAATAAACGGGATGCAAATGACACCACATTGGTGTCACCGGCAAATAACGATCGGCTTGCCAATGACGCCACATTGGTGTCGCCGGCAAATAACGATCGGCTTGCCAATGACGCCACATTGGTGTCACCGGACGTGAAAGTGTAAATATTTAGATATGTGTGGATTAATTGTAATTTGGTTCAAGAATGTTTTGGAAGACGATATTCTTGAATCCGGAGACAAAATTGACCAAAGGAGATGGTAATTCGATAGTTCAGGCAAGAATCCACGAAAATTACAGTCGGCGTGGAGAAACGACGCTATTCTAGCGGCTCGATTCGAAAAGCTAATAACGACCGTGCCATTCGTCCAGCCTGACTGCGGATTAAATACTATGCGACCTATTGTGCCAGAGAACCGTCGAACTGAGAGCCCAGGGACGTGGAATAAACTGATTACTCGCGGATTTTGCGCCGTGAGCAAGGGATGCGCACAGGTATGAGTACCCCATACTCGATTTCACTCTTTGATACCCTAACCGATAGAAGCAACGTGTTACGAATGCCAGGGGATCGTCAGAGCGCCGACTTGCACGTCGAAATTCAAAATCTTGAATCTTTCAATGCAATCCGTCGATCTTAAAAAGTGGCAACCCTTTGGTGGATGCTTTGGCAAGGAGATCCTTCTCTTCCGGCAAACAGAGACCCGTTGGTGAAAGAGACTTCGAGGTCTTCGGTCTACCTTTCCCATCCGAAAGGTGGCAACCAGTTGGTGAAAGAGACTTGGACGAGTCCAGGAAGATCCTTCCCTTCCGACAAGTGACAGTCCATTGGTGAAAGAGGCTACGGCGTCTTCACTGTACCTTTCCTATCTGAAAGGTGGCAACTCGTTGGTGAAAGAGACTTCGGTGCGTCCAAGAAGATCCTTCTTCCCTTTCGAAAAGTGACAATCCGTTGGTGAAAGAGACTTCGGCGCCTCAACTCTGTATGTTCTACTCGACAAGTGGCAAACCGTTGCTGAAAGAGACATTGGTATGTCCAGGAAGGTTCTGCCTTTTGGGAAAAGTGTCAACCCATTGCTGAAAGAGACTTTGACGTCTTCGTTCTATCTTTTTTTAACAGAAAAATGGCAACCCATTGGTGAAAGAGACTTTGGTAAGTTCAGGAAGATCCTTCCTTTCTGAAAAGTGGCAACCCGTTAGGGAAAGAGACTTTAGTAAGACCAGGAAGATTCTGCCTTTTGGGAAAAGTGTCAACCCATTGCTGAAAGAGACTTCGATCCTTTTGCTCTACCTTCCCTACCAGAAAAGTGGCAACCCATAGGTGAAAGAGACTTTAGTATGTCCTAGAAAATCTTTCCTTTTGGGAAAAGTGTCAAACCGTTGCTGAAAGAGACTTTGGCTCTTTTGCTCTACCTTTCCTACCCGAAAAGTGGCAACCCATTGGTGAAAGGGATTTTGATAAGCCCAGGAAAATTCTTCCTTTTAGGAAAAGTGGCAATCCATTGGTGAAAGAGACTTTGATAAGTCCAGGAAGATCTTCCCTTTTGGGAAAAGTGTCAACCCGTTGCTGAAAGAAACTTTGGTTCTTTTGTTCTACCTTTCTTAACAGAAAAGTAGCAACCCATTGGTGAAAAAGACTTTGGTAAGTCCAAGAAAATTCTTCCTTTTAGGAAAAGTGGCAATCTGTCCCTGAAAGAGACTTTGATAAGTCCAGGAAGATCTTTCCTTTTGGAAAAAGTGGTAACCCGTTTCTGAAAGAAACTTTGGCTCTTTTGCTCTACCTTCCCTACCCAAAAATTGGCAACCCGTTGATGAAAGAGACTTGGACGAGTCCACTGTCAAAGCAATCAGTACTCGATCACAGCCCTCGGCTCGTAAAACCTATACACATATAAACCTCTGAAAGTCTCTCATACAAGTTTGCCGTTAAGTTCAAATCGTGTCAGCAGTTGCACGTTGAATAATTTATGATCTTTTTCTTCCAATAGTTGGACAAAGTTCATAACCGTTCCGTTATGTAAATCAAATTAAAATGAACTTATAAAAATGAGAGAACGGCGACAACGCGATGCGCCGGTGAAAATCCGAAAGCGGTCCAAGAGGGTGGCTCTGCCATATCGGTGTCAGGCGAATTAAAGCGAGATCCCGGGGTTCGCCAGTTATTCCACCCCATGGAAGTCAAACTCCTCGGGGCTCGGCCTCGTTCGCGACCTATCCCGTGAACATTGCACGCGTCTTTGTTACGCGAAGGTATTGTGCGCGATCAATACGGGAGTGCGAGAGCCTCGGCATCCCCCGGTGCTCGTTACTGCTCCTTACGGCCACAGCTTTCCCTTTCGACGGCCTCCGTTTCCACGGAGAACCCCTTTAAACCTCTAGCACGGGAACCCGGCCATCCCACCGCGTTTTGTCCCCGTCGATCAATTTTCTTTGCCGTTCGATCGCCGAAAGCCTCGCGAAACAATGGCTACTCGGAACCAGGAGGACTCGCCGATCCTAAGTCTAAAATAACAATACTATTTAACCATTTTTTAACACTTTTTCCTCATCCCCGCTGACTTGCCGAAATGTTTAAAAGAAGAGGAAAATTCCTCTCTTCCTAACACGGAAACATATTCAGATGCGAAAATCCGATTTTCATAAAACTTACAACTTACAACTATAACTGACGTAATTAAAGGGTGAAAACAGCTCTCAAAGTTGGAGTATTTTTCACATATTTCGGAAACCAGGGGTAGAATAAAATTTGAATGTTTCTTTAAATTGTATATTTTTCAATGGGAAATATATTCGCGCAAGAAAATTTTAACAAAAGTCTTATAGCTTTATTGTTTAAACAAAGTTTCCCACAAGTTTCATCAAAATCGGATTTTCGCATCTGAATATGTTCCCTTGTAAGTAAAAAAGGAAAATCCTGGCAAAAGCAGCTCGGGAAATCTTGCACTGAAGAACCACACATCGACTGGGCCCCGGGGGTCTGGACAACGTTTAGGGCCATTAAGGCCACCCACGACACGCCCTTAGAAAATGCAGAGTTTCCACGTCCGCAAACCTTGTCCTTCCCACGCTACGAGGTCGCTACGATTCTCGATGATCCTCTACGATCCTCGATGATCCTCGACGATCCTCCATTCCCCTTTAACAGTTACAGGTGCGTACGAAACGTGCGACCAGCTATCTACCACCGCCGAGGCCCGTCAAGCCGCAGAACAACGCGCATTCGAGTAATCCGCGGCCTCGACGCGCAACAATCCCCGCGTATATTTTTGATCCGGAAGATCCTGATCAAATAATTCTATTCCTCGCGAATAGAAGACACAACACACGGTTCTTTCTGTCGAAAGAAATTCCGTTATTCATCCTCGGATCTTCGACGCAGCCAGGGGCCTTGATCCCCGTGCCACGCGATGATCGTTTAATCATACGACTCTCGGCTGGAAGTCGCGTGATCGACCACCCCCCGATCGTCTCATTGAACAATGCCGTGGGATCGTGACGGGGGTCTTTTTTACGCGATCGAACGAGGAAAAAGTATCGTCGGATAACCGAGTGTCGAGCGAGACGAGTCGGTCGACGGCAGTCCGTCGACGGCCGTTCGTCGACGGCAGTTCGTCGACGGCAGTTCGTCGACGGTCGCAACAAGTAAAGGTTCGCGTCGGCCGCGGAGGCGGTCGTGTAGCCCCCGGCGAATCGATTTATCGGTCGTCGGCGAGAGCCACGTGACGAAAGATAGCGGGGTAACCATTCGGGAGCTCTCTCATGCTCCGGAGATTATGGCTTTTAAAAGTGCCTCTTACCTCGCCTGCGCCGTAAGCTTCGCGGGATGCTTATCGGCAGGGAGAGCGGATCAATCCGCGGACGTTAACCTTTTAAAATCGCCGGGGAAAGTTCCGACTGTTTATGCACGCTAATCTGAAACCGCGCCGGCGATGCGTGAATGAATGGTACACACAGTATATAGGGAGAGAGAGAGAAAGAGAGAGAATGGCCCCGAGAGAAGTGGAGTGATGGTCCACGGAGTCCCGGAGTGGACCAATTGCTCGTTACCTTCGTTTTTCTTTCGATTACCCGCTTTTCATGCCGATGAACTTCTTCGATGAACTTCTCCCCCGACAATGGAGGCCGAAGCTAATGGGAAATTAACTGCACGATTTCCGCTCCTATCTGGCGAGCACGGCTCATGGAGCGTGTTGTTTACACGCGATCATCCGATCGCCAGTCTTCGACGTTTTCATAGAACGACCCGTCGCCGATCAAAGTCGAATATTTATCCCCGGATGGGGACGTTGGTGAAATTTCATTGTTCCAGACCGAGGATGAGTCGGTCGTTTCGTGTACCGGTGGAATACTTTGTTACCCTATTGATTGCCAACTACGAGATTTCTCGTAGTAAGCGTCTGTACCAAAACTACCAGGTACGAGATATCTCGTAGTGGGTGCTGCAAGTTTAGATTGGCTACAAATGGCTATTTGAGTTAGGAACTATTAGAAAGGATGAATGAACAATGTATATAGTGTAGAGAACATATTGATTATCAATTTTTATTATTAAAATTATTAGTAAAACTATATATTAAATTAATTACATTAAAATAAAACCGTGGCAAGACGCACTAAATTTGCGTGGCAATCAATGGGGTTAATCTTCGGCTAGTGTCAGACAAGTCCCACGAAACGGTACTTTGTGGGTGGTTCAATTTAAAAGCGGTGCAAGTTGCTTTTTCTTTTAACCCTTTGCACTCCAAGTTATTTTAATTCGTACATCCAGACATTTTTCTGTTACAGAATAATTTCATTGCACGTGGTGCATTTCCTTTCGTGCATAGCAAATTTGTTACTGTTCATCGTACGACACCACTTCAATTTTTAGTAGGTTTTTAGTTACAAACATTTGTAATGTACGAATTGTTTTTAATAGTAGTTTGATGATTTTTAGTGTTGTCTCGGAGGAGCCATCGGAGTGCTAAGGGTGAAATAATAGGGTGGAAATTTTTAGTGGCACTTTAGAGTCGCCATTCGAGTGCAAAAGGTTAATATAATTGATTTTTGAGTATGTAACGTGGTTCGTTTCCTTTCATGCATATTAAATTTGTTACTGTTAATCGTATACGACACCACTTCAATTTTTACTAAGTTTTTAATTACAAACATTTGTAATGTACAAATTATTTTTGCTGTATGCTGTTGGAATTTATTTCATAAATTTAAAACAACATTAATCTATTATTTCTTTAAAAGGAAAGATTGCTCTTGTGTCTTTCATTAGTAACGGTTTCTTTCGAAATGAAAAGACGTGTCTCACAACGTGCTTCTAGAGAAACTATTTAACCCTTTGCACCCGAAGCAATTCCACTCCAAAATCGAAACAATATTTTTATCTATAAAAGCTCCACTGTAAATAAATTAATTTCCTTTCGTTCATACGAAATTAATTCCTACGGCTCGTATTTAGAATTTTAACATTTTTATCAATCTCTCAACTGCAAACCTATCGATGTAAAAATTGTTTAAATAATGGTACAGCAAATTTTAGTGTCATCTTAGAAGCGCCATTCGAGTGCAAAGTGTTAAAATATATAAATTTCATTTCATATTTTATAATAGAGTGGAATTTTATTCTATACTCATATTCCAATAATTAATTAAATAATAGATTGAACTGCATACGGAATAAAGAGTGGATTTAGAAAGTAGCGTGTGCGTAACAGAGACAATTTCTAAGATAAGACACGGCCGTCGATTTTAATATTAAACAGCTCGAACGATCTCCGCCGGTTTCCTCGTCAGCTTCGCGAAATCCAAAACGAAGAAATCGTCGATGTATAATATCTTCGCGGAAGCATCGTGATGTTGCAGGCGATCGTCTCTGGTAAGACATCGGTAGAAGCTCGAAGCATCGAAGTACAGGCGTCGAACAGCCTGTGGTACTTCGGTAGATCGAAGTTACAGATCGTAAGGGGCGGGAATAAAGATATGTAAAACCCTCGAGGATCCCGATTGCCCATAAGCTGGAATGGATTTTTTTTTTTCTTTCCGTAATGCTGGTTCTGCATCGAGGCTTATCCTAGTTACGAGGCCGGTGCAACTGGTGCATCGTATCGCCAGTGCATTGCCCTCGTGACGCGAATATGCTTCTCGATCGATTTGCCGCGACCACGGCACGGATCGTTCCCCGCGGCTCGGAAATTCTCGGCTGTACGGTGTTCTGAAACGGTGTCGTGAGTCAACCACCTATTTCTCCGAGAAATGAATCCTTCTTCCTCGTTCCGTCGTGTTCCTACCCCCACGATCTAGCACCGATTCCAACGGTTCTCGCGTCGTTCGAATCCGTCGTTCGTTGCTGTCCGTACGGGACGCGTATACTTTCTTCGAGGAGTTGGGAACAATTGCGAAATCGGTTTACAGTTTTGGAACTGTTATGGGGGGTAGAAGGGATCTCAAAATAGTCGGAAGGCATATTGGGTCTGGGTCTGAATCGGTTTTGGTTAGACTTCTTCGGAATCGGCATTGTATTGGCAGAGGATGTGGACACTTTCGACGAGGGGTTGAAAATGGTTGCGATATCAATTTTCTCAATTTTTCTCTTCAATTTCAAAAATTGTTGTGCAGGGTCGAAGAGATCTCAAAACCTTCGGAAGTTGAATCAGTTGTTATTTTTTAATCGGTTTTGGTTACGCTTCTTCGAGACCGACATTATATCGCGGTTCTACATTCGTTACTTTTCAGTTTTGTTGAAATACGTCGGGTTAATGGAGTATTGCATTAAAACGCTTGTAACATTTGCATTTCTAAATTGCAGATTGCAAGGCACTGAATTAATAAAAATTTAAATAGTAACTAAAGTACCGAGCTGAAACGTGTCTTCGGAAAAGCAATCTTTCAACGATTTTAAGCAGCCTGCATTTTCTATCCAAAACTACGCCGGGTTCGATGACGTATTGCATGAAAACAGTTCTTAAAATTTGTATTTTGAAATTGCAGATTGCAAGGCACTGATCCAATAAAAATATAGCTGAACTCT
>CM052087.1:10874681-10888582 GCA_028453745.1 Agapostemon virescens
AAAGGAACGACAACAGGAATGTTCAGAAAGGAACGACAACAGGAATGTTCATATAAGAGACGACAACAGAAATGTTCATAAAGGAACAACAACAAGAATGTTCATAAAAGAACGACAACAGGAATGTTCATATAAGAGACGACAACAGAAATGTTCATAAAGGAACGACAACAGGAATATTCAGAAAGGAACGCCAACAGGAATGTTCATATAAAAGACGACAACAGAAATGTTCATATAAGAGACGACAACAGGAATGTTCATAAATGAACGACAACAGAAATGTTCATAGAGGAACGTCGACAGAATTGTTCGTAAAGAATCTACGACAGAAATGTTCATAAATCGATGACAACGGAATTGTTCATAGAGGAGCGACGATACAAATGTTTATAAAGTACCGATAACAGAAATGTGCACGAAGACTACTCCCACTCTAACAACATTCGATTTTTGCAGATCAAAGTGCGCGAGAAGACGATCGATCGATTAATCCTCGACACGAGAAAGAAGGATGAGGCTTAAAGTTTTCCCGGTATACATCAAAGCCATGGTATTTTGTCGAACAACGGCCCCGACGAGGTCGTTGCGAAATAAAATGGCCTAACGGGAGAGAGAGAGAAAAAGAGAGAAAAAGAAAGAGAGAAAGAGAGAATATCGCGATAAAAGTTCGCGGAGGAGGGAAAGGATCGCGCGGCGTCGTTTTTAGAAAGATCGGTCGGGTCTTTCGAGAATTTATTAATAGATCAATTACACAGACGTATCTTATCAAGTTATTGTTCCCGCGGACTGAAAGGGTTTTGATTGCGTGGATGGCAGACAACGCGCGGGTCTGATAACAGCAGCCATCGAAACGAAGGAGTCGAGCGGCCGTGATAACACGTGGGCCGCGCGATTAAGCGATTAAAAATCGACGCTTGCCGGATATCAAGTTTGTCCCATTTTCCATGGAGTTCGAAAAAGGCGGCGTCGACTGACGTCGATGCTAGTCGCGGTTAACTAACGACACTATCAACGCCCTGATTACCAGACGACGATTTCCATTGGCGCGTTTCGCGTGGATTAAAAATTTCGATCGAAGGCGGAACATCCATCAAAGCGAGCCGACACGTTTAACAATGAACCTGCCACGCCTCGGTCAATTGATCGACCCCCGGGTTCTTAATTTTGCAAACATTTAAATTGTAACGGTAAATTCATCGAATACAACTTTACGCGTTTGCTTATTCAAGAATATATTATAATCGAGAACGGTGCGTTATTTAAATAAATTTGATTACATTGTCTTTTTTAAGTAACGCACTTGGTTCAACGTTAAATGTTTGAAATATTGTGCGATCGTATTTCTTTTACCGCCTGATTATATTTTTTTTATTCTACGATTAATTATTAATTATTTTGCACGGCGAGGTTTCGCAGTTGTGCCACTCATCGCGACTGAAAGCAATTTCTCGTTTAACAAGCCGAACGCTGTCGCATTCGATTTGAAATATGTTTCGCGGGCGAAGAACGGCTTGGGCGATCGGAAATGTACAGGGTGAACCGGAAGTAAAGTTGCATTCTGCTGAAATTCATTTTTCCCATCGATCGTGCTACTGTTTTAGGGGCGTTGACCCGGTAGTTCGATACTTTGTAATTTCTACGGTATTTCGAATCGATTTTTTTACCTCCTCGGTATTTACAAATAAATTGCATTTACGATTGAGAGGAAATTTCGATTAGATGGATTAACCCTTTGCGGTCGAAGCACTTTTAATGCTAAAATTAAAACGTTTCTTTCAACATTGAATACTTTTATTCTGTAGAATTCTTTTTATATTACGCACTTGAACCTGTTTTCTTGTTCAACAGTTGAAGTTTTAACAATTTATAAAATACAAATTTGATAATACGAACGCTGCTTTGAAAAATGGTATTGTAATTTTTACTGGCGCCACCGAGTCGCCATTCGAATGCAAAGAGTTAAGCTTCCGTCAAAATTGGCTCGAATATTTCGGACAAAACTTTTCTTAATCCCATTAACACTAAAACTACCGAACAATAAATCCAACGATATGCATTGCTTCGTAATAATAACGAGACTGTATCTATTAAAACTTCATATAATTTGTATTGTAACATGTACGTTATTAAAGAAGTACATCCAAACATTTCTGATGAGAACATTTTTAAAACTTTAATAATTGCGAAAGAAAAAATTGGGGACAAGTTAAAATGCCTGGTTTGGTAGTTCTAGTGTTAACACTAGAGTAATAAACGCGACTGATGTACATTTCTATTACAATGTCTGCTCCGATGAAGAAATTCATTCGAAGCTTTCCAATAAAGATACTTTTATAATTTCTCCAATTGTAAAAGAAAAACTTACAGACCAGTCATTTTCACTGGTCCGGTAGTTCTAGCGTTAATCAAATAAATAATAGAATTATAATAAATTCTAGTCTCAACAACGAACTACTCTTCAAAGTAACCTAGCATTAAAAAAAAAGAAAAGACGCAAATAAGACTCGTCTAGGCACCTATATATTCTAACACTTCCCGCTGTACCCGATCATTCCGCGTTACGTCGCGTAAGGGTACATTGAGACGGTAGCATTCATCATACATCCCCTAACTTGTATTTCGACCCCCATTTGCAACCCACAAAGAGACAGGCGTCCCCACAATGAATAAAAAAATGGCGGTCCATGAAAGAGAGAGAGAGAGGAAGAAAAAGACAGAGAGAGAGAGAGAAAAAGAGAGAGAGAAGAAAAACGAAAAAAAAAACCAACAAAATGAATGAATGAAAGAAGACATACCACAAGGGCCATGTCGCGTGGTTTCGAACCCTGCGCGTGAAGGATTCGTGCGCTCAGCTCAAGCAGCTTTCTCCTCAACTGTTTCACGGAGACGCCGAGCGTCTGCATGCAGCGACGCCTCAGCTTCATTTGAACCGCGCCGCCAGGTTGTCGACGTGCTGGAAACCACTGACCGTCAGCTGTCAAGCTGGCATATAAACACTGGCACGGCTCCTCGACCCCGTAGGCTGAACTACGACCTAACTTCTATTCCCGAAAATTCCTCGCTGGTCATTTGTCTTCCTCCGTAGTCGTCGGCGACAGACGACAAGACTGCGTCTCGGATTTCTTCTCGGAACGATCAGCGCGACGCGCTCCTCGCGGCGGCACTTGTTCCGCGTTCCTAACCTCAAAAATCGTCGGTGTCCAAGTGTCATAACATGGACGCGCGCGCGCGCGCGCACACACGCGGGCGATCTCGTTGCTCGCGACGGGTCCCGTCGTCCGTTGATGCAGTCGATTGATCCGGTCGGTACAAAAGGAAACGGCCTCGTTTCTGTTTAATTCGATCCGGCACACCGGATCCCACTCGAGCAACGCACACACCGAGGCCTCGCCGTTGTTCGACGAGAGTCTCGACACGCGTGTCCGTTCTCCTGCTGCCGATCTCTCCTTTTATTTCCCGCGGCCCACCGATATTTACAGAGCACTCCTACCGACGGCGCACAGTCGGCTACGGACGCGTATAGAGAGAGAGAGAGTGAGCGAAAGAGTGTGTGTGTGTGAGGGAGAGAGAGAGAGGAAGGGAGAAGAGGGGAGAGATCAAGCGAGAAAAAGAAATCCGGTGGAATTCTTTCGAGACTTCTGGCAGAGTCTCGCGGAACGGCCTACGTCCCGCGGCGAAGTCGACACGCTCTCTCGTTGTTGTCTCGCGTCGAACCGGAGACCGGCAGCACACGCGTAGGTCTTTTGACAGCTTCGACCTTGACTTTCGAGCGGCCGACTCGTTTCTTCTCGCTCCCGATCCTGCGATTCCGCCGCGACGCTCTGTCTCCTCTAGCCGGCGCACACGGTCCCGGTCCGTCTAGACGCACCGTCGTAACACACTCGACTCTCGAGACTCCCGGGGACTCGGTAACGCGCACAGTCTGCCTGTCGCCGTTTTCTTTTCTTCCGTCTCTTTTCGTTTTCTTTCCTCGTTTCTTTTTTCCGTTTCTTCGCTTCTCTTTTCTTATCCACCGGTCACTCGTGCGTTCGGAGAACGGAACGGAAGGTATACCGTGGAAAAGGGACCGCGGACTATTTGGCCGCGTTCCCGCCGCCTGCGCTGGCTCGGGCAGAAATGTCAGTGGCGGTATCGTTGCGACAGTTCTGTCTGCCGGTGTCTTCGATGACACGGAATCTCGTTGTTCAAGCGAGCGGGGACGGACGGCACCACCGTAGACGCGATACGGTCGGAGTAGGCGAGCAGCGAACCAGCGGGGTACGAGACAGGGCGCGCAACGCACACGCACCGATTCGTACGAGGATGTACAGGTTATGAAAATATCACTGCCACGGGTAAACTCGTTTTCCTCTCTTTCTCTCCCGCCGTGTGTTTTCTTTATTTATTTTCTTTCTTTCTTTTCCCGATTACACGAAGAACGACGCCGCCACCGTCGACGTGCTCGAGAATCTCTTGCGTGTTCGTACCGCGCCGCGACGACAAACTAGAAAGCGGAACCTGTTCCGCGATGGAAAACCGCGGACGAGGGGTATCGGTATATCCAACGTGTTCCAAGTCCAGCGGCAGACTGAATTCGTCCGGTGGCTGTCAGGCCGCAGCACCGTCGACGCCGAGCGTTACCCCCTCCCCGCCGACTCGACCCTTTCCATCGAACCCCCACCACCCACCGTCGGCGCAGCGGTCGCGTTTACCCCCTCCCCTAAGCCCCCTGCCCCACCAACCGAGACTCACGATCGTTCTCCGTCCTCGTCCAACGCATTGGCAGACGCTGGCAGAGCGCGCGCACGAACACATCGTCGCCGCCAGGGCTCGTCTGTGTTCGCCGGTGCAGCGGGTGTCCTGCGTGCAGCGGTATCGGTGCGCGCGTATCGACGGCTACGTCGGTGTGTGCGCGCCACGTCCAGACGCGCGACCGAGCGCGATGCACGCGCACGTACACACATATGCGAACGCACACACACACGCGCTCGCACGCCAGCGAACCCAGCAGCCGGTTAAGCCGGTATGTCGTAGCGCGACGCAAAAATCATCCGCGTGGCGGTGTCGACGATGATATCCCCGCGGCAGGACGGCGCGTTGTTATATTCTGGTAGGTGGGGCGACGGCGGCAGGGGCAAACGGAGGGAGGGGGAACCGACGGCGACAAGGACTCGACACGGTGACACCGCGAGGTTTCATCCGGCCCAGGAAACGTTTAATTAATCGCTCGGAATCGCTCGAACTTAATTAGACGAGTGCTGGCTTTTAAGCAGCGGATTATCGCGAACGGCCACCGCCGACAAGCAACGTGCGCGCACTCTCTCTCTCTCTCTTTTTCTAGAGAAAGAGAAAAAGAGAGAGGATCGGTCGCCTTTGCCGATCGACATCGACACCGCCGATGCTCGCGTACATCGCCGTTCTAATCGTTCCCGGATATTCCGGCAAATTCTTTGCCACCCGCTTCGCGACTTGCGGTGGCGTCGTTTCGAGCACGAATGATCGTCGCGCGGAACATGAGAAACAGGAACACCATTGCAATTTGGTTCGGCTGACTATTGAATGCGAGACTCGCGAAGTTGCGCGAGATTGTAAAGAGTTAATTCAGGAGATATCGTAATAACGGCGACGCCTCCCACGCTCGGAGGGGATCGCACGGCTTTCGAGATGTCTGTGTACGGTGACAGTTCGCCGAGTGTCCCTTGCACCGGAACCCAGGAGCCCACGAGCACAGGATCCTCGGAGGTACGGTAAGCACGCTCCCTTCCGTGCGCTCTTTCTCTCTTGCATTTTCATAGAGCCGCCAAATAATTCACATTTAAATGAACCAGAAAAGGAGCGCAAAGTGCAAGGATCGTGATTGTCGCACGCGAAGAGAGAGCTCCGGGTTCTTTCATGCGAACCGGTACGTGCTGCAGTGTACGCGACGCGTGGTAGCGGACGCGTTGCGAGAGGGACCGAGAAAGACGGTAGAGGATCGGTATAAGAGACTGAATATCGGGGAACGTTTATTCTTTCATTGTACATTGGAAATTCCCCTTCTCCCGTTTCGAATCACCGTCTCCGTTCTCCCTCGTCGTCACCGTCTCTCTCTCCGTTTCTCTCTCCGTTTCTCTCCCCGGAGCCGATTTTCGAGGAGGGTTACCATCGGAGGGTCATAAAATTTTCACCGACGATGAAACGCACGCGGTCACGGGCACCGCGGGCGCACGGACGTTCGTTCGTTCGTTCGTTCGTACGAACGCGCGCGCGTGGAAAGTAAATTACCTTTCGCCGGCAGCGCAGAAGGTAAAATCCCGGAATTTCGAGTGCCGAAATCTCCGAAAGGAGGAAGGAGGTGCGCGAATATCTCTCCCTGGGGCGGGGGTGCGCGCGCGTGCGCAACCGTGTTCCAGTACATTCACTCGCGCGAATTATTCTCGTCGACTGTGCTCCAGCCGGTTCCATTAATTCGAGTGCGCCACTCTACCCTGTAGAGGGTGAAATTACCCTTGAAATTATAACAGGTTGATACTTCAACCGCACCGGCATCGACCGTCAGGTTGCCAGGATCGATAGCGCGGTTCGATACCGCGCGCCCGGCTATGGGCACCGCACACCGTTCCAAGTCCGTGGAACCGCCGCGGCGTCGTTTAGAGAATAGTTCTCGATTAAGCACGCCAGGAATGACAGCGACAAAAGACGCCTACCGCCGCCGCTCGTCGATCCGTTCGACCGGCAGCTCTCGCAATCGGATAATCGTCGGGGCTTGCCAATTAAGCTCCCACCGGCGAACGATCGCGCGGCCGATTTTGCAGGGATTTCGCAACATCGTCGGTGTCCGGCCTCGATCGCGCGCCGGGTGTCGCGGCATCGGCAACGGAACAGAAGCCGCGACCGTTCCTTCGGCTCGCGGGATCGACCTCGATCGTCGCGCGAGCGCAAGAGGACGGGGAGGTCTTCTGCCTCTTCCCGAAGGTGCCACGCGATGAGGTTCTTCTCTCCTCGGCTCTCGATCGCGAGCAAAGGCAAGCAGCCTCCTCTCCGGTCTCCTCTCGTCGATGCCAGCCGGTGCGATGCGACGCGCAGACGGCCACGCACACAAACGGTCTCTCTCGCCGCAGCACCAGCAGACGCAGCTGACCCCCACCAACGTTCTCGGTGTCCTCACACCAAGAGGCCAAAGTCTCACAGACGAATTCTCACACCCGCGCTTCGCGGGAGCGAGGATTCGCCCGCGACGGTCGAAGAGAGACAGGGAATGCAGGAGGCAGAGGCAGATACTCGCCGAGAGATAAGGAGAGGAGGAGGACGACTCAGACACCGCGGAGAGAGAGAAAGCCGAAGAAGACAGTCTGGCTAGAGATATCCGCATACGGTCTCGCGAGCGACGCACTCCGTATAGACTCGCCTTAAGGAACTCCGATGGCTGACCTTTCATCGTGGCCAAGGTCGCGCCACGACGAACAGTCTGCCGCCTCCGATGTCGTTTTGACTGACTGCGATCCGTGTTTTGACGACCGGCGGCCGGTCCTCGGGTTGCGCGCACGGATACGCGTGACACACGGCGAGACCGCAAAAAGAGAGAGAGAGAGAGAGAGAGAGAGAAAGAGAGAGAGCAGTTTTGTTGCTCTAGGAACGACTCGCGAGCCTGCTCGGAACCGAACTTTTCCATTAGACGTCTTCCCGAGACCTTTTAGCGACCTCCTCTCGTATTAAATTCTCGCTCGTGGCCAGAGGTATTTTCGATACCTGCACCGAGAGAGCGAGACACACCTCCCCGGGGAACAACCTAAGCGGAGCAACCGCATCCGTGCGAATCCGTAGACGCAAACGCAATTACGTAATTCATTTTTCGAGCTTCCGTGAAACGGCCGCGCGTTTCAGAACAGCCTTGAAGGACACGCGAGAGCCTTAGGGGAACAACGTCTCTATCCTAGAGCAGCAAACTTTCCCGGCGACGAGCTCGCGCCGTTACGCGCGGATAATTGCCGGCGAGCTCTCCCGGATCCGGCTAGTTCAAACATTTTCGTTGCACCGGCACGCCATGCCGCAACTTTCCCTTTCGCGAGATCTATTCACCGCGACGCGACGCTGCGAGGGAGACCCCGATCAAAACAACCGAGTCGAACGCGCCCGTACGGATCTCTCTTTTGTCCTCCCGTATCGGGCTATCTACGGTGACGACAGTGGTGGTGCTGCTGGTAGACGCGCGCTGATGGCGGTGATGACGACGACGACGACGACGACAACGACGACGACGACGACGGCCGCGGCGGCGGTGGCGGCGGCGGTGACCTTATCGCTTGCAAGTGAACGAGAGAGCGCGTGTCTGGCCTGTGCGTGTGGACGCGGCTTAATACATACCGAGAGACAAGGGAGAGAGAAAGAGAAGGAGAGAGCGAGATGGAAGAAGAGAGAGATGCAAGGGAAAGAGGAAGAAAGAGAGAGAGTCGCACGAGGCAGCAGTTGTGCGCGCGAGTGTACGTCTGTGTGCGACTATCGCTGCGAGCGTGTGCGCGCCGTCTAGACAGGAGGTTGTTGGGGCCGAACGAGGGTCGGCGGAGAGAGGCGAAAGACGACGCTGGGTTGGTGGGATTCGTACGGGGGGAAGGTGGGGTGGACCAGGGGATGGGGAAAGATGGCGGGGAGGGAGCAGGCAAGGCAGCAAAACGAGATAGTGGGGAGGTATGATAACCGGCTATCATATCTCAGGGCCGCTGCTACGAGTCCTCCGTTTCCCCTTTCTTCCCCGAACGATCCTTCTCCTCCTTTGCTACGTCTGCCCTCGGTATCCTTCTTCGCCCTCCTGTTCATCGTCTCGACGCTGCTGCACCGATCGCTGCAGAGCAACCTCCACCTCCACCAACTCTGCTTCTGCTTTTCTTCTTCTTCTTCCTCTTCTTCGTCGTCTTCTTCTTCTTCTTCTTCTTCGTCTTCTTCTTCTTTCTCGTCCTCCCCTTCTTTTCTCGTCTTCGACTGCCGCCGCTGCCGATACCGCTGCCGGTGATGGCGATGGGTGCTTCTTATCCCTCGCTCCTTATTCCTTTTCTTCGACCACCTCGCCTCCTTCTTCCTTGCTAATTTTCCTTCCTCTTCCTTGCCCTTACAAATCGACTTCGCCCCGACGTGGCCCAGACGGAACGCGATAACTCTGTCTCTCTGCTCCCTTTTTTACCCTTGCCCTTTTCTTCTCTTTCGATTACGCTCGACTCTCGCGCCTTTCCCTCTGCCCCTCCGTACGCCATTCCGCCACCATCGCCACCACCATCGCCACCATCGCTTCTCCCCCGATTCCCTCTCTTTCTCTCTCTCTCTCTCTCGCTCTCGCTCTCCCTCTTTCCCTTCCCCGAACCCCCTTTTATTTGCCCTTCGCGAGAGACATCGCGCTGCCTTATCGCGGGGATGGGGTTGTGCGCCGGCTGTGCCGTGCTTCCAATCAGACCCTGGAGCCGGTACGCGTCGTTCCGAGGGACACCGGTATCCTGAATCGAGGACGACTCGAAAACGACGCCCGGACGCTCGATAACGCCCTGTCCTTTCTACTCTGAATCGCTCCGCGCACCTATTTTCCTCGCCAGCATCGCCTAATTCCATTCCCGATGCTGTACCGAGACCGTAAGTTCCTCAGCCTCTGCGCGAACTGTGCGGCAACCGGCAGACCAGCTTGCTGGCTCTACCTAATCCCCGTCGCGCAGACCGTCTACTCATTGTTAATAATAATACCGTCTACAACAACATCTATCAGGGTCCGTCCGACGGGACGACCTTGAATAGCGCCAACGTACTTCGTTAACTATTTGAAAAACGATAGTCTAGCTTCGTTCCTCCGAGTGGCTGCTACGTGCATTCGTTTACTATTATTGGACAAGGCGCAGATATTGTTGACGATATTGTTTACGAGTCTAAGCTATCTTTAATGCTTAACCCCTTGCCCTACAACGAATCAAACTCGTGATGAAGATTTCGGACAGAATTTTCTGAATATGTATATCCTAAATTGTCTATAAATCGAAATAAAATTTCATTTAATTATTCTATACATAATAATATACACAATTAATTTATACAGTCATTGGGGAATAGTTATATCCGCGGTTACTACAAAATTTTCTTTTCTTTTCGTCGTTTTTTGAAGCTTGAAGAACGTCTAGTCACTGTTATCACAAAATAAATCGTAGGGCAAGGGGTTAATTTGCACATAAGTGCAAATTTCCGTTATACTTGATTAAGGATCTCGTCGAAGACGTCTTATCGTCCGTTCCGCCTATAACATTTTAAAAGTTCTCGCACTGTTTATCAAGTTTATCGCACTAAATGCTCCAGCTCGAGAGTGCCAATTTTTAAGTACCTTTATTACCATCACCTTTCGTTCGGATTCCCACCTGTTTGCGCAAATAAAAATGGCTTCCGGTGGTATTCCATATCCCTGAATCTTTTCGAAGCATTGATTCGTCGAGTGACAAACGAATACGTAGCAGTTGAGATTTACTCTTGTCGGGAAATTGACTAAAATTGATACATCGAATGCTGAACCAAAAATATATTCATCCAAATTTTTAGCTATGTATAGAAATAAATTTGTTGTATAATTCTTCATGGATGCATCTTTGCAATTTTATTACTATAACTTGGTATTCGCGAGCTCAATGTTAAATGGCTCCTCTGAGGTGACACAAAAGATCGCCATACTATTATTCCAGTCAATTATTACATTATTATATTTGTATTAACCCTTAGCACTCGAATGGTGACTCTGAGGCACCAAGGAAAATTGCCACACTATAATTGAAAACAATGTTAACATCGATATCTTTGCATCCAAAGAAATTGTTAAAAATTTAACAATTGCAAGGACGTGTAAGAAGAAAAAGTCACATATGCACAAGACGAATTAAATCACGTAGAATAAAAATGTCTTGAGCGGAAAGAAATGCCTTGATTTTCGAGTTGGAACAGTTTCGAGCGCAAAGGGTTAAAATTGAGAAAAATTCAAGTATTATACGTCTATATCAAGAATCGTGCACAACCTAACCATTTTAGGTAAAACAAATGTCTCGACCGTTGGACTTAAAATTGCAAGGAGTGCAAAGGCTTAATATCTAGCGATTGAAACGCGTAAATCCGCAGTCTATTCGTAATCGTTCTGCAACAATTATTCGCAGCAGATTTCGGTAGCCGTGTAAAGTCGCAGAATCGCGCGGGCGAACGTTGAACCGTGATCCGTATCAATGGAACAGCAATTTGCGGGTCGAAGATACGCGGAAATGGAATTAATAGAACCCTTGGTAATGCACGATAAATCTTACATGTTCACGCGCGATTACGCTCAGATGACCATTCGAATCGGTTCCACATTTCGATCGATTGAATTTCATTCACGAATGAATGCGGGGCTATTTACCGTGCGCCAAGATCAGCCTCCCGTTTACATAACGCCGCGCCACGGGTGACTTCGATGCTCGACGAAGGTTTCCATAATTTGCTAATGGCGTTCGTGCGAGTGATCCGTACGAACGTTCGCAAATAAACCTGGAGGATCGAAGCGTTCGGAAAGCTGCGTTACACCCGCGCGCGGGAACGAAGAAACGGACGTCGGTGTATATTTTCAAAAAATCAAACACAATATCGGGGGACAGGGATTTCTTTCGCTTTTATAAATTATCCCCGTTCTTGTTCACGCAGCTGGTTCTCGACCGACTTTCCTTAAACACATGTCACTCATCCCACCGGGGGCGAGCGTGTGGTATCTTCCCATGCCAAAACCCATGCTTTCGAAACTCGTCGCCGAGTCACGCCAAGTGCCAAGATAAATATTTTAATCCAGGAAACAGATAATCTCGCTGTACACGAAAAAAAGACGGAAAGATGTTGCTACACGAACCAGAAGTGCCTTTTTAACGGCGCGGTTATCGAAAGACTAATAATAGCTTTCAACGTGCGCGTCGCGGCCAGGAAAAACATTCCTAAATTCTTAGATTCTGTCCGAGAGACAATCTGTCTGTTCAGAAATCAAATTATATGGCTCTAGTCTGAACTTTCATCTTGGATATTGTTGGATCGTTGATTTCTCTGCGATTTGTGCCACAATAATTGTGTATCTTTCGAGTATGTCGAGACGCACTTTGCTGATCACTGTTTTGTTGTAAATCGATAATCCACCAGATACAAAAAGCTGCATAACTCGAAAACAGCAAGTAACGTCGTCTAGAATACGCGTCAACGATGAATCAATATTGTTGTATACCAAAGCTAAGATTTTCGAAAATCTTCTCGTAGCATTAGTATTAGTCATCTGGGTACATTCCGATGACGATTCCAAACCAGTAGTCGACCGTAAACATCCCTGAATGTCTCATCCCTTACTCACCACTAGCTTCAAGATATTCCCCCACTCTCCTGATTACCAAACCTATTTTACAGGGCATTTTTGTGAAACACAGCATTATTCTCCGAACAGTCCTTGCACTTCCCTCTAGAACCGACTTAAGAGTATCCATACTGTACGCGCAACCGTATTTCGTGCAAGTTCCGTGCTTGTACCGAGTTCCTATTAAATATAATAAACAACCAGTCAACGGAATGCAACAATATCCATTAACGGAAAATGTGGATACACACAGAGTCGCAAAGGGTTAAGAACGCAACGCGAGCGTCGGTAAAAGATACAAGAAGCACAAAGAAGAAGACCTCGCAGAGAGATAGAGAGAGCCGATACCCTAAATTAATCACTGCCAGCTCTAATTGCCGTTCGACGGACTCGAAAATCAGGCAGGATCGGACCGATCACCGAGTCACCCTAAATGACTGCGACGCATCCCCATAGATTGATGGTGTCCCGGTAACGAGGAAAAGAGCTTCCGCCCGGGTTTCGAAGCTTAGCGGCGTGTCTGCGAGGCTGCGTGGCCGAACCGGTCGAACGAAATCCGCGCAATTATGTCAATCGCTCGCAGAGACGCTATTCGTCGAGTCGATTATATCACCATCCCCGCCACGGCGGCGTTCCCTCGCAAAAGGCCTCGGCTCCGGCTCCGGCTCCGGCTCGGCTCGGCTCGGCACGGCGGGGTAACGAGGTATCAAAATCCAGTTTGATCGATGTCACGAGCAAACGTGCACGCAGGACAAAGTGAAACGTGAACTCGAAAACGTGTCTCGGCGCCGAGCAGATCGCAGAGAGCGGCGTCGTTCGGCCCGTCGTGTATCCTGATCGTCCCGGTTGCTCGGCCCGAGCCCCGGCTACGAGCTTGCACACGCTCGAGCGCGGATATCGACGCTCGCCTCGCTCGTCTCGCTCGTTTATTTTTTCCCGCCTCGATCGGGTGTCGTCCGCTAGACTCCAGAGCACACCCGGGAGACCAATATCGGCCCACGTCCATTTCGCGCGCGGCAGATTATTTCGAATGTCGTTAGAACAGCCCGTCGAGACAGACACGCGGAACCCGAGCGACACTTAGGTCAGGTATACCTCCCTTCTTGTCGATCGTCATCGTCTTCGGCGTCCTCCTCTTCTTCCTTCTTCTTCCTTCTTCTTCTTCATTCTTCTCTTCCACTCGCTCTCTCTCTCTTTTTCTCTTTTATTCACGATCGTCCTCCACAGACTATCGATTTCATCAAAAAGTTTAGGCGCGACACTTGTGATCGTCATCGTCTTCGGAGTTCTCCTCTTCTTCCTCCTTCTTCTTCTTGCTTCCCTTCCACTCTCTCTCTTTCTCCCTTCTTCTTCACGATCGTCCTCCACAGACTATCGATTTCATCAAAAAGTTTAGGCGCGACACTTAGGTCAGATATACCTCCCTTCTTCCCGATCGTCATCGTCTTCAACGTCCTCCTCATCTTCTTTCTTTTTCCTTCTTCCCTTCCACTCTCTTCCTCTCTTCTCTTTACGATCGTCCTCCACAGACTATCGATTTCATCAAAAAGTTTAGGCGCGACACTTAGGTCAG
>CM052087.1:10917878-10938080 GCA_028453745.1 Agapostemon virescens
ATCTTGTATATATTCTTCAAAATTTTATAGTGTGCAATAACAACAATTTTAAACTATGATCTGAATCTAGACTTAGCTGTAATGCAATTCATTTTTGACAACTTTAGAACCCACCCACGTTTCATCTTCTTTATTGTCTTCAATCTTGTACGTATGCTTCAAAATTTTATCGTTTGCAATAATAACAATTTTGAACCATGGTCTGAATCTAGATTTTAGTACAGTGCAACTTATTTTTGACAATTTTAAAGCCCACCAATGCATCGTTTTCTCTATTGCCATTAATTTTGTGTATATATTTAAAAATTTGATTGTTTGTGACCACTACAATTTTAAACTAAGGTCTGAATCTAGCCCTCAGTCTAATGCAATTAATTTTTGACAACTGTACAACCAATCAATGGCATCATCTTCTCTGTTGTCTTTGATCTTGTATATATGCTTCCAAATTTTGTACCGTGCAATGACAACGATTCCAATTAATTTTTAACGACTTCGTAGCCAACGAATGAATTGCCTCGTTGTAACCAGCAATCTCCCACATACACTCCACAATTTTATTATTTGCTGTGACTACAGCTCCTGGACCAAGCTCGAATTGATTAACAATCTGTAAAAGAATTTCATTTCTAACATCTTCAGCTTAAACCATTCCCCATACCTTAACCATAACCAGCAATCTCGCACGTACACTCAAAACTTCTAATCCAAAGTCCGGAATCCATTCTTTAAAGTATTCCATCCCCAGCAACAGCAATATAACATCGCCTACAAAACCCGAAACGCATCCAAAAAAGTTTCGCAATCGTCGAAACGTCTTCTGGCGAACATCGCCGCAATTCCGCAGCGGATCTCGCGGTTTCCGCGTGCGGACCACCAATGCTCGAAAAGCTTCGCAAGCTGCGACGGTCGCGCCGGAAATCGTGGGCCGATTTAATGTCTCACTTATCCACTTGTAATCTCGGTGGTCACAGTCATCCTGGCTAAAAGTCTCCGACGAGCAAAGAGAGAGAGAGAGAGAGAGAGAGAGAGAGACTGGAGATCGCGGCGGGTGTCGTGGTCGCGGTATCGAGAAGAAAAGAAACCGCGCGAACGGCGCGGAACGGCCGAAAGGAAGACGAGCGAAAGAAAGATACGAAGAAAGCTGGTCTCTCGCGGCGATGACGAGAGGGACGGGAGGAAGGTTTCGAGCAAAAGACGACGAGCGAATCAAAGTCAAGTACACGGGCGAGTCTCTGGCCGCGACTTTTCACTTATTATGCCTAATGACTCAGTCGCTGACTGCAGGCCTCTCGCCGCGCATACACGCAGACACATCGTTCCCTGCCGTCTCGAGCTTCGTCGCTGTCCTTTTTCTCGAGCCGGCCAGAGCCCAGACAGTGGCCAGACGTCACCGCGTTCCTCTTATTTTGCCTTTTATTAGCCTCGGTCATTCGGATCGACGTCGAACGCCCGTGAATTCCTCGGGCAAACCGGCTCGACCCGTGAACTCTCTCTCTCTTTCTTTCTCTTTCTCTTTCTTTTTCTCTTTATTTCTTTCTTTCTTGACAACGTTCTCCGAAACTGCGCGTATCAGTCTGCTGAACGGATTCGACGAAAGATTGCTTTCTTGGATATTGCGCGGAATAACCGGAAGATTGATCGTTTACGAGCGTATCTCGGCTATTCGCGATCTCTCGGTAATCTCTTAACAGTAGAACTACCGAAACAATAAATCCAACGGTATACATTGCTTTGTAATAATAACGAGATTGCATCTATTAACCCTTAGCACTCGAATGGCGACTCTAAGGCGCCAGTAAAAATTGCGACACCACTGTTTAAAATAATTTTTACATCGTTATGATTGTATCTAAGAAATTCAGAAAAATGTAACTGTTACAAGGACGAGTAATAGTAAAAATCGTAGAATGAAAATATCCTAGGTCAGAAGAAATGCCTAAGCTTTCGAGGCAAAGAAGCTTCGAGTGCAAAGGGTTAACCCTTAGGGTTAACACTATTATTTTAAACAATTTTAATATCACTGTTTGTATGTCTAAGAGATAGATAAAAATTGAACAGTTGTAAGCACGAGTAGCAGTAAAAAAATCCATACACATAAGGTGAAATAATTAATGTAGAATGAAAATATCCTAGGTCAGAACAAATGTTTTCATTTTCTAGTTAAAACAGTTTCGAGTGCAAAGGGTTAACTCTTAACACTCCGACTTTTAATCGTGGTTATCGACCGGCAACTCCAACTTATTCTCATCATACTTAGACTTGCAAAATTTTAAGTGTCAGATTTTAAATACTACAATGGCGTGTAAATAATAATGTTCACTACCACTGCTGTCACTATAACTGTTTTCTAAGTCAACAGCTACGTCATTATAGACGCGAAATTCAAAATTCTCATTGTCAGTATATCTATATATTCCTCACTAAAAGAATTCATTTTTCTTCTGGACATAATTAAAAAATAAAGGGGTTTACAATAAAACAGATTTAGATCTGACTGTCTTTACTGATCGCTTGTACATGACTGAGAAGTACTATATTTGATTCGCAACAATTACCAATTATGATCCAACAATATATTTGAAATAAAACACCACACATCGGTGGTGCCTGAGAGGCACAATTGGAGTAGAATGCTGTTCGTCGGTGGTGCCTGGGAGGCACACTCGGAGCTTTAATGGTTGAAACTTCATACAATGCTTACTGTAAGGTATGCGTCATTAAAGAAGTACATCCGAAAATTTTGTATGGAAACATTTTTCATAACTTCAATAATTGTTCAAGAAAAAATTAGGGAACAGTCAAAATGACTGGTTTTGGAGTAAAATCCAATGTTGTTTGTTTGTCATCAATATTGCATGGAAGTAGATGGAGCAGTATATGAGATGCAAATTGTTTGATCTCTTCTGCAATATTTTTAACGAAGAAGACGTTATAATAACTTTAGTTACAAAGAAGATTTTAATCAAAGTCTAAGAAACATAAATGTTATGCTTTACTTTTTGGACAAAATTAAATGTAATTTGTTTGTCAGTAATATTGCATCGAAGTAAATGCAGCTGATCTTTTCTGCAACGCTGTTAACGAAGAAGACGTTATAATAACTTTAGTTACAAAGAAGATTTTAATCAAAGTCTAAGAAATATAAATGTTTTGCTTTACTTTTTGGACAAAATTAAATGTTGTTTGTTTGTCATTAATATTTTATTGAAGTAGATACAGCAGTATAAAAGATGCAAATTTTCTGATCTTTTCTGCAACCGTTTTAACGAAGAAGACGTTGTAATAACTTTAGATGCACAGAAGATTTTAATCAAAGTCTAAGAAATATAAATGTTGTGCTTTACTTTTTGGACAAAATTAAATGTTGTTTGTTTGTTATCAATACTGCATCAAAGTAGATGCAGCAGTATATGAGATGCAAATTGTTTGATCTCTGCAATATTTTTAACGAAGAAGATATTATAATGACTTCAGTTACAAAGAAGATTTTAATCAAAGTCTAAGAAATACAAGTGTTGTGCTTTACTTTTTGGACAAAATTAAATATTGTTTGTTTGTCATCAATATTGTATCGAAGTAGATGTATAAGCAATATAAGAGATACAAATTGTCCGATCTCTTCTGCAACGTTTTTAACGAAGAAGACGTTGTAATAACTTTAGATGCACAGAAGATTTTAATCATCGTCGGCGACAAAGCAAAGAGGGTTGCATTTGGAACGTCGTCGATTGGCAGTTACGTTCGCAGCAATTCTTTCGAGTCGATGGTCCGCGAAGGAAAGTTTCGGCACCGGCCAAACAAACTTGTCTTCTCGATCGCAATGTATCATCGGTCGCGTCGATTCGAAAGATACGATCTCGATTAAACTGTGCGAAACCGCGGCCTCGACCTTCGCGATCACGCGGATTTTCCAAAGATAAAGTCCCGGACCGTCAGCAAATATCAGGCGACCGGCTTCGAAGAAAAATTTCGTCTCGCGATCGTCGCCGGCGATCGCAGATCCGCCGAGATAAAAGATAAAAACCGATCGGCGTGGTATGCCGGGGATCTCTCGTACCTTTCCTATAGAAATCTGCGGCAGGCTCACGGGGGATCCCCTAAAGAGACGCAGAGGACAATGAACCTGGTGCAGTTGCGCGGGCGCTTGCTCGCTCGCTCGCTCGTTCGGCCGCGCGCGCGTCCGCGCCGGTGTACGTGTGCACGCGAGTTCCATGGGGATAATGGGTAAACAATAATGAGGGAGAAAACGCAGGTGGAACGAGGTAGAAAAGGAGGTGGTAGAACGGCGTTAACGAGCTAGAAAACTAGCGGAAATTTACGCTCTGACAGATCACGGTTGCCTCCTTATGAACGATATAATAATAACTATAATAACGCTATCGGTCGATCGGCTCCGAAGACGCGCCGCGTGTCCCGCAGGAGTTCGGCCGAGGAAAGAATTCGCTCGATCGGCAACCACGGTAGTGCGTACTTCGATTTACAATGTTTCACAACCGCTGGCATAACTGTTGCGTTGTTGCACTCTCAAGGAGAAGAGCGAAATTGATGCTGTCCGACGATACTTGAATGTACTCGACGATTCTTGATTGTACTCGACGATCTAGGTTCGACGTTTCAAAAGAAAATTTAAAAGTCTGATATTCTTGTCTTATTTACTCAAATATTGTGTCAGTCAGATGTTGAGCATCTTCCGATTAGAACGAGTCCAAACACGACGTAGATTGTTCTAGTTTCGTGGACCTTGTATGTACTGTTTGCTCTTCGAATGTTGGCCACGCCAAGTATCTACGTTCTAACTCTGTTCTGGCCCCCCACCACCGTAGACAAGTCTTATTAAATTTACATTTTCCGTTCTTAGGAAGTTACGAACTCGATAAAATTTCCAATCGGCGCAACGATAAACTCGCGGTTAAGATTATCGGTGGAACAACTAGGCCGAGCGCGGACGATCGTCGGGCGTGTACCGTTAGAACAAATGCGAAAACCAAAGCAAGATATTTTCTAATTGTTTATAATGTACAGGCAACGAAAGCAACGTTCGCTGGACGACCAATGATATTCAGGAGCGTAAGGGAACATCGTAAAATCGTATCGACTAGCACTCGTTGCTTCGAATTCATACTAGTCGTGTTCGAAACATGTTTCCGTATAACAAACGTTTTACGACTAGCCTAAAGCAACGGACTTAGACGACCTCGCCTTCTACAGCGAATCTCGTATAACCACGTGCAGTAGATTATCCGGTCAAACGATTGCGCGTTCAAGAAATACGGTTTTTATGAAAATTAAACGGCACGAATTTTCCCGGGTACTATCAATTTCGCAACGCCGGCGAACTTGCGAAACGGGCGAACATTTATTTGTACCATCGGCAAGTTTACGACGTAAAATTTTATGCTACATTGATAATAAATTCTAAACACGGTGTTCGCCGTCTGGCCGGGCTACCGGATCGCGAGGGAAAAAAGCAAATCGAAGGCGGAATCGAGGCGGAATCACGGCCCGTTATGGTTAGCGAGTCGCGAGGCGCAGAAAAATCGGTTTTCCATCCGCTTCGGTTGAATTACCAAAGATGCCGGACGAGGAATCATCGTCGTTTATCGGTGACCGTGGTTGATAGTTAAACAGGGTCGTATTAACGCTCGGCTATAAAGCGTCCGCCGAGGAGGATCGTTAAGGGTTTCACTCTCGGCGATCTCGTCGCTCCGGATCGGCAGCGGTTCGACGATTACGATCGACGATTTTTCACTTTCGGCCGTTCCCTTCGATGACGTTGCATAATAAAGCGGCGTTCGGTGCACTGTCATTATACCGGAGAGCCACCGAGGAGAGGTACACGCTCGGCGGAGCGCGTCGCATCGCGTGCTCGCGCGCGGCTCTCCTCGCGGAGCGCAACGACGCTCGGTTCGATATCATTGGAACCGGTATCGTTTCAATTTTACAGATTCATCTCCACTATTTCCCCCACTCTTTCCCGCAGCCAAAAAGCGAATTCACGATTTTTTTTTTATATGTACAGGGCGTACGAAAATCTTGTCTCACGACTGTCGCGAGGGGATTCTAGATCTCGAAGATTCGAGAATCTTTGAGAATCTTTGAGAATCCTCGAGAAGAATCTCGGAGATCTGCAACGGTTGTTTCCCGGTCCGTGAAACGGCTTTCCTAGCCTTTCTCTTTCTATCCGCGTTATCCGTTCTATCCGTGTACTCGAAAACAGTTTCGCGTGAAACAGTAGCAACGCAAATTTCTATGCCAACCGTAGACGCATCGAGGCGATAAAACACCCGCAGCCGCCTCGTCTACGATTCTACTTTAGGAACACGGGTAGGAACGATAGTGGCTCTTGTTTTTATGCTGTGGCAATTTATATATATGTATATATCTATTTATTTATTTGGAACTGTAGTCAAATGAAAATCGTAAAGAGCGATGTTAACTCTAAGACAATCAGAATGTTCTATCTGACGGGGTTTCTGAATTGCGCACATCAAATCAAACCTTCATCTTTATACATTCGAGTATTCGGTAATTTATACAACGAAAACAAATTTAACAATTCGAGAACTATATCTAATCGTCACTGCCACCCCAGAGCCCCACTCGCAATAAAAATTCTTAGTATATTCTGGCATATTCTCATACATTCTTGTAATGTCAGGTCATATTATTGTCCATTCTGGTGCATTCTAGTGAATACAAGTATATCCTGGTACATTCTAATATAATTCTTGTTCATAATGGTATATTCTAATATATTCTTGTATATTCCTTTATGTTATGTCATATGTTTGTCTATTCTACTTTATTCGAATATATTCTGGTACATTCTAGTATATTTCTGTACATTCTGGTATATTATGGTGCATTTTTGTACATTCTAGTCAATTCTTGTACATTCTGGTGCGTTTTTGTACATTCTAGTCAATTCTTGTATATTCTGGTGCATTTTTGTACATTCTGGTGCATTTTTGTACATTCTGGTGCATTTTTGTACATTCTAGTCAATTGTTGTACATTCTGGTGCATTTTTGTACATTCTAGTCAATTCTTGTATATTCTGGTGCATTTTTGTACATTCTAGTAAATTCTTGTATATTCTGGTGCATTTTTGTACATTCTAGCCAATTCTTGTATATTCTGGTACATTTTTGTACATTCTAGTCAATTGTCGTACATTCTGGTGCGCTTTTGTACATTCTAGTCAATTGTTGTACATTCTGGTGCATTTTTGTACATTCTAGTCAATTGTCGTACATTCTGGTGCGTTTTTGTACATTCTAATCAATTCTTGTATATTCTGGTGCATTTTTGTACATTCTAGTCAATTCTTGCACATTCTGGTGCCTTTTCGTACATTCTAGTCAATTCTTGCACATTCTGGTGCATTTTTGTACATTCTAGTCAATTGTCGTACATTCTGTTGCGTTTTTGTACATTCTAGTCAATTGTTGTACATTCTGGTGCATTTTTATACATTCTAGTCAATTCTTGTACATTCTGGTGCGTTTTTGTACATTCTAGTCAATTCTTGCACATTCCGGTGCGTTTTTGTACATTCTAGTCAATTCTTGCACATTCTGGTGCGTTTTTGTACATTCTATTCAATTGTTGTACATTCTGGTGCATTTTTATACATTCTAGTCAATTCTTGTACATTATGGTGCATTTTTGTACATTCTAGTCAATTCTTGTATATTTTGGTGCGTTTTTATACATTCTAGTCAATTCTTGCACATTCCGGTGCGTTTCTGTACATTCTAGTCAATTCTTGTATATTCTGGTGCATTCTTTTTCGTGTCCTCGAGCAAGGAAGCTCGATCCCCCATCTTACAGCGACGTTTCTCCAGAAAGAATAGTTACGTGCAACTGTTTAAAAATGTCTCTTCAAGCCGTGACAGTTTCGCCTAATCGCGGTAACTACTTCGGTTCTCAGGGTAATTCAAGGTGACAGACATAGGCCGGCTCGCCGGGCGCGACTATCTCGGGATCACGGCACGTCCCGAAACTCGCATAAAATCCTCGTGATCCGGGGTTGGCGGGATCGCGTTACCCTCGCGAAATTCCCGAAAGTTCCGCGAGCTATAGCCGCGCGCGATTCCCGACGTGTCTGAGAGCCGCGACACGCGAGCTGGTTGACAAAGACACCGACAACGAGGACAGCGAAGCCGACGGGAACGCGATGAGTACCTGAAGCCTCTCATCTAGCCCGGAGTGGGACGGCGGGAGGACGTCAATCAATGCCTTTTCAGGGGATTGCGTAATCGTCTAGACTAGCCGACCTCTTTATCGCTCTTATCGGGCCCGGCAAGGTTGATTCATAGGCGGCGGCGACGACGACGATCTCTAAGAGAAGAAGGTATTATTACCGGAGACGGCGAAGGTAATTATCGGATGTGCCGGTCCACGGGGGCGGAGGGAGATCCGAGCGCGGAGCGGAACGAAGCGTAACGGAGAAGAAGAAGAAGAGAGCCGACGAGCACCCGTCGTCGTCGCAGCTCGTCGTCGCAGTTCGTCGACGGATCCGGGGCGGGGTGTATCGACTAATCGGTCCTCCGCGACGTCGACGATTTTTCGAAACGGTCCACGGATTTTTTAATCAGCATCGTCCTCCCCTCTCGAGCCTTTCGTCGGCAAGAATTTCGGCGGACGGCTTTCGCGCCGCGCGACGAGATATTTCCGTCTGGCTTTCCCTTGTTATCCTCGGGATCCGAGGTGGCTCAAAGAGAGAGCGATATCGCGTAACACAAGGGAAATCACGGGCACAGGAGGCGGCCAGCTTTTCACGAATGTATGGAATTTTTCATCTTTGCGAACCGAGTGCTCTCTCTCTCTCTCTGCTTCTCTCGCGCATCCAAGCGCCCCTGTGCTCGTCCGTCTCCGTCCCTAAGATTTTTATACGCGCACGTAAATTCGTGCAAGGCGACTCGGGAAATACGATCGTCCGGGGATTTCGCAAATTGACTTTAATTTAGGGCCGGGAGACTGTTGCGAGCGAGCGACGTTGATGCGAGGTTCTCCTTTCTCCGCCAACTATCGGCGGAGGATCTGAAAGGGTCGCGCGGCGGCGTCGCTGTGCTTTCTCGAGGCGCGACGTATCCGCGAACAGCACCGAGAAACTTGGATAGCCACTCGACGGATGGCAAAAATCAAGTTAGCCAGAGCCTCCGCGGACTCTGCGCGCGGTTCTCGCTGAAAGAGGAACTTTCGGAGACGTCGAGGTCCGACACCGCGCCTGGAGACACATCCCCTAAGTTCCACGACTAGAAACCCGCTCCTGAATCAGCCTGCGCTCACGTCAATAACCGAAAGACGTTCTCCCCAAGAGTCCGGCATCGATCCAGAAACCGCAGGAGACTCGCCGGCGATCGCCGAAGACTGTTTCGAGGAGCGCAAAGAAGAAGAAGAAGAAGAAGAAGAGTACGAAGGAGACCGAAGAAGACGAAGCAGAAGAAGAAGAAGAAGAAGAGACAGCCCCAAGGTTATGCAAAACCGTCCCGCTCCCCCTGGTTCTTTCAGGACAGAAGGGGGACTGGTCCGCCGGGACACACCGGCGACAGGTCGTTCCACGAAGCTCCCGGGCTCGTATGCAAATCCTGGCCGGTCTTCTTGTCCGTCCTATTCGTGGCGGACCGAACCTCGCCTTCCTCCCTCCCTTCCTCCTTCCTCCCTTTCCCCCTCCTCCTGTCCCGCCGGAATGGCCAGGTTCTGGGGACAGCAACCGCGGAGGAGGTCGAGGTTACGACCCGGTTACGGTGCGCGTTGCGGGTCGCGGCCTCGTCAGGGACTGGGTCGAGGTTGTTGCGCTCGGCGCATAAAAACAGCCACCCGGCGCACACCCGGGGCTGTAAAAGCCCCGTGAAAAGTGTCGTCGCGGATTTCGACCGGTCCTGTCGCTCGGCTCTTCCTCCTCTCTCGCCCCCCGGCTCCCTCTTCGAGCTGCTTCTGTCTCTGTCCTCCTTGCGTCTCCTCTGAGCTGCTTCTGTCTCTGTCCTCCTTATATCTCCTCTGAGCTGTTTGTGTCTCCTCTTTCTTGCTTGCGTCTCCTCTGAGCTGCTTGTGTCTCCTCTGAGCTGCTTGTGTCTCCTCTCTCTTGCTTGCGCCTCCTCTGAGCTGCTTGTGTCTTCTGTGAGCTGCTTGTGTCTCCTCTGAGCTGCTTGTATGTCCCCTGTCTTGCTTGCGTCTCCACTGAGCTGCTTGTATATCCTCTGTCCTGCTTTTGCGTCTCCACTGAGCTGCTTGTCTCTCCTCTGTTTTTCTTGCGTCTCCTCTGTTTTGCTTTTGCGTCTCCTCTGTCCTGCTTATGTCTCCTCTGAGCTGCTTGTGTTCCCTCTGTCCTGCTTGTGTTCCCTCTGTCCTGCTTGCGTCTTATCTGTCCTGCTTGCGTCTCCTCTGTTTTGCTTGTGTCTCCTCTGTCCTGCTTATTATGTCTCCTCTGAGCTGCTTGTAGCTCCTCTGTTTTGCTTGCATTTTCTCTGTCCTGCTTGCGTCTTCTCTGTCCTGCTCGCGTCTCCTCTGTCCAGCCAGCCAGACGACCCCATGGAGGTCGAACCAGTTCCCGATCATCGAAACGCCGTAGCCCTCTGCGGTTTCGCGGCCAGGAATTTCACGGGCACGGGCCGAGGCCTTCGCGCCTCCTCGTCCAGACGACCCCGCGCTCTCTTCTCGGCCCCGCGACACAGCGAAACGAGAATCTTCTTCTTTTGCGAGGATTTCCGAAAGCGGAGGCCGATTCTTCGATGGCCACGTCCGCCGGTTGTGGAGAAGACAAGACCTTCTTAGTTCTATGCTGCAGTTTTGTTGGAAAAGAGGGCTGCTTTTACTTTAGGCTGGTTTTCCAAAGAAAGGGGTAAGGATACTTTGATGTCCATCGAAGATTTTGATTGACTAAGTAGTTAGTTATCTCACTCGTAAGTTACCGTCAACGACTCGAACGTGTCTCAGTTCCACAATGCAGTATAACAAGTAAAATTGTTCTTCTTGTAATCTATCCTTTGGCAAAAATGCTAGACACACGATATTTGTTCACAACGGTTCCACAGGCTTTCCATTCCGTTCTATGCTGCTGTAAACGAGGGTTGTTCTTACTTTGACACTGGTTTTCGAAAGAAGAGGTTAGGAATACTTTGACGGCCACGGAAGATTCTTGGACGACTACTCGTTCGGAGGTTCGGTTATCAACGTTTGTGGGCTTTGTAGTATTCTTGACCTAGCTGAATCATCTCGCTGCTTACGGCCGAGCCATTGACCTAGATGGTACCATTGATTAGACTTTCAAGCATAGAGTCGTCGTCGTCGTTTCTCTCGAATCAGGCCAACTACCGCAAGTCGAACATTCGAACGTCGTGATACGAAATATTTTTCCGGTTTAAAGTATTGCCAGTAAAGTGTGGATTAATTTTTCCCGTTTTGTTGCATTCCAACACGTCCGAACACGGTTTTCTTGAATTTTCTAACGAATTTTCTATTACAGATTTTGCGCGATTTGGTTGCACAGGCGATTCAGAAGAACGATTATCGTTTTCTCGAGCGTAGGCAGAGGTTTACTCGATCCGCGTTTTCCCCGGCCATTCTCACCAGCCATGAAAGGTACACTAACTGGAGCTCGGCTTTCGGTTGATAGTAATCCAGAACATATGTTTCTTGGTAAGCTCTTTGGGAATTACCTACCGGTTCCAGAGAAGATTGGATGGAAGACGCGCACTCTACGGGATTTCGGATCCATTGGAACGGTCCGTCCCGGTATTGTATTATCCGCAGGAATTTAAAAATAATCGAACCCACTATTGGTTCGAAATTCCTAAAATCACGAACGTTCTGCATCCTTCATCGGTTTCATAACCGTGCTATTTTTAACCAACCACTGTACCCGCAGACACTTTCTATCGTGATTCGCGTCGATCCTTGACCGGTCACTATTTAACTCGGATTGCGTTAAAATCGTCTCGGAGGTTCAAACGGTAATTCGGATTGGCCAGCGGAAGAGAACTCGAATGTCTCACTCTTTGAGTCACGGTGGTAACTTGAACAATTCTGTCCATTTCTCTTTTGAGCATGAAATATCAACCCTTACAAGTCGGAAGTGCTGCGATGATAAATCTTGAACAATTCTGACAATTCCTCTTTTGAACGTAAAATATTAATTCATTGAAATCGACATTGAGGCGATAGTGAAGTATGAACAACTCTGACAATTCCTCTTTTGAACATACAATATTAATTCATTGAAATCGACATTGAGGTGATGGTGAAATATGAACAACTTTGACAATTCCTCTTTTGAACGTAAAATATTAATTCATTCAAATCGACATTGAGGTGATGGTGAAATATGAACAACTTTGACAATTCCTGTTTTGAACATAAAATATTAATTCATTGAAATCGACATTGATTCGATGGTGAAATATGAACAACTCTGACAATTCCTCTTTTGAACATAAAATATTAATCAAGAAGTTTATACATGTAGACCCATTATTGCAGACCAACATTCGACGATTATGTAACATTGCTTAACAACTATTCTCCCCTGCCAATTTACCAGATCGTCTTTTATTGAAATCTTTTTCTGCCGACGCTTCAGAAGAGAAACGAACGACCTGTAAAAAGGTTAAAAACTCTCAAAAGAGAGAACCGTTGCTCGGAATCGCCGAAGACGTCTCCCGTTTCGAATTTCTTCGAATTCGGCGGGCACCCAGTGTTTTCGAGAATCTTCGAATATTTTGAAAATTGTTTTCCACGGAAGACGCGTATTCCGCGGCGGAGCGTCGCGAACCAGTTTCGGCGTTGGAGTGGGCGTAGACGCGGCGCGGCGCCGATTTCGCGTACGATCGCGTGCTAACGGGGCCTCGGTTTTGGAAAACGCGAGACAGAAGCGGCGCGTTTACGCGTGCCAGACACGTACACCGCGATTGTGGGTACACAATGTCGCTGTCGGTGCAGAAACACGCTCGAGTGGCCGGTTACTTACGAGGAAACCGACGAGGTCTGTGCCCGTCCATCCGAGTTGCTGGCGCAACGGAGCCGCGATTGCGGCGTTCGGCGCGCACACCGCGCGCGGGTAAACACGTCTAGACATCCGACTTTCACCTCTGTTGTAACAAGACTTCGCCTCTAACTGCGGAGAACAGCCGAAGGACGTTCTGGAATCCCCGATACGCGACTTGGATGAGCATCGGGGAAGATGTCCCGCCGTCTCGTGACTCACGATCGATCGTCAATTACTCGGGAATCGATTTCTTTTTTTCCGACCACCCGATACCGACCGGTCTCTCCTCGGAATTTTCTGAGAGGGTAAACGCGTTCGGATTTCCTCCTTTTTGCGTAGCCCCAGCGAACGTTCATCCTTGCCTCTTCGTCCTAATTTTTTGGAATTTTATTCGATGCTCTTCAAGAGCAAAGACGCATTCATTGAAATCGACATTGACGCCATGGTGAAACGTGAACGATTCTTGGTCAATTTTTCGTTTGAGCGTGAAATATGAATCCTGTACTGTCGAAAGTGAGGCGATGGTAAATCTTGAACAACTCTGACAATGCCTATTTCGATCAGAAAATATTAATTCATTGAAATCGACATTGAGGCGATGGCAAAACTTGAACAATTCTGACAATTTCCCTTTTGAACATACAACATTAATTCATTGAAATCGACAATGAGGCGATGGTGAAATATGAACAACTCTGTCAATTTCTCTTTTGAGCATGAAATGTTAACCCTTCCCAGTTGAAAATAATATCGAAATTATTTAGCGTAAAAATAAATTATTCTGAATGTTGGTGTCCATTCGACATCGGAGATATTCCGTTTTTCACTGGCATCTTTTATTTATCGGGCACGCATGGCTCAATCAAGCGCAGAACTCGTCGATTAGTATACAATGCAAATTCTAATTGCAATTCAAGAACCACGTGCAACAGTTTCTTGTTTCCCATCGATCCTCCTCCTCCTCGCGTATTAATTTATTCGGAGAATGACCGACAGCCGCTTCCTGCCGCAACAATAATTGACGCTGCAAATTGAGCGACTACGGAGATCCGCGAATGTTCGTATTGGTAATCTAAGCAGCAAGTCTCGCGCATAGTCCTTCCAAAATCATCCGTCCAAAATCATCCATCCAAAATCATCCGTCCAAAATTTGCGGCTGCAAACAATTTTCCCTACTTCGGTTAAATTTGCAGAAATTTGGAAATCGTTTGACGAGCTTCCGAGGATTTCAGGTTAATCATTTTGGCCTACTTTGCACGATGCCAACTAGTCTAACGTTGTCGATATTTCTTTTAGACCCCTTAGACTTTAAACTCTTCAATTCTTTATAATTAATCCGTTAAAGCAGCAGGCGTTTCATGATTTTATCTTCAGAAAATTCCAATTCACTCGATACAGTCTATCTTCCGTAATTGATTGAGTTTCTCATTGAGCTGTCTTTCATATTGTTGAAAAGAAATGTACGAACTCGTGAACGAATTTATTTATTCTACAAATTATTGACCATGCGCTGAAACAGAATCACAGCATCCTGTGGTTGATGAAATATTTTTGAAGGCTTTCACAATATTGCTTCTTCGGCAGTTTGTTCGCTTAAGAAAATTGTCTAAATATTTTAGAAATTCAGTGCCGCTTTCGAGATTGAATTTATTTACTCTACAAATTATTGAGCAAGCGCCGCAACGGAATAACAGCATCCTGCGATTGATAAAATCTTTTAAGGCTTTCACAATATTGTTTCTACAGCAGTTTGTTCGTTTAAGAAAATTGTCCAAATATTGTAAAAAATCAGTGTCCATTTTCTGATTGAATTTATTCTACAAATATTGAGCGATTACTGAAACAGTATAACAGCATCCTGAAATTGACAAAACCTTTGAAAGCTTCTGAGATTGTCTAAGTATTAACAAAAACTGACAGTCAGTTTTGTTGAAGGAATTATTTATTGTATACATTTTAAGCGAGTACTGTATCAGGATGACAGCATCCTGAAGTTGGTAAAATGTTTGAAAGCTTCTGAGATTATCCAAGTATTTAAAAATTGAATGCCAGTTTTGTTGAAGGAATTATTTATTTTAATCATTTTAAAGCAGTATTGTAACAGGACAATGGCATCCTAAAATAGGCAACATCTTCGAAAGCTACTGAAATTGCCTAAACATTTAAAAACTTGCCTGCCCAATTTTCTAGTTAGAATTATTGATTACAAACATTTTGAAGAAGCACTGTATTAGGCTGCTTCATCTTGAAACAAACAAAATCTATAAAAGCTTCTGAAATTGCCTAAACATTTAAAAACTTGTCTGCCCAATTTTCTGGTTAGAATTATCGACTACAATCGTTTTAAACAAGTACTTAATCAGGCTGCTTCATCCTGAAATAAACAAAATCTTCGAAAGCTCTTGAAATTGCCTAAAAATTTAAAAACTCGTCTGCCCAATTTTCTGATTAAAATCGCAATAATTTTGAGAGAGTATCAGAACGACAGCAGCTATCTCGCAAAGATCAGAGCACTATTGGCATTGATAGCAATCAAGACAGAAAAAGACGGATGGTCGCGTTGAGTCGGGCAAGTCTTGCATCTTCAAATGGATCATTTGTTTCTCATCGATCTAATGAGGATGAAGAAGGTTCGCGAGTATTCGTGGTTCGTTGTCTGGTGCAGAGGATGCGGCACCGTGGTTTGATCAACGTTTCGCACACGTTCGACGCAGTTCGCAGCGTTTCGATCGGAAATGGTGCCAATTGCTCGGATGGAGCGATGCCACGAGCCGCGCATTTCCCGCGCGTGCCATATACAGACACCTATTTTTAGCCGAAATCGGTGCAACACCTACGTCAATCAGGCGACTACGGTGTCACCGTGACAGGAATAAAATCACGGCGTCTGTCGCTCTAGTAATAAATACGTCTAGACGTCCAACTTTCACTTGGCCGTCATTGAAAGGGAGCCAACCTTCCGCGGTACAGTTTTCAAGAACGCGTCGATTGACCTTTACGGGGGCCAGATCGATACTCCCTCCCGAAGCTCATCGATTTAAATTCGATGGACACGCAATTTTTATTCCCGCACGATCTCTCCGTGTTATTCTCTTAACGCTTTACCGACCGGAAGCCTATTAGTTAGGACTTTCGATGGCAAAACTTGAACAACTCTGACAATTCCTCTTTTGCACATAAAATATTAATTCATTGTAATCGACATTGAGGCGATGGCAAAACTTGAACAATTCTGACAATTCCTCTTTTGCATATAAAATATTAATTCATTGAAATCGACATTGTGGCGAGGGTGAAATTTGAACAACTCTGACAATTCCCCTTTTGAACATAAAATATTAATTCATTGAAATCGACATTGAGGTGATGGTGAAATATGAACAACTCTGACAATTCCTCTTTTGAACGTAAAATATTAATGCATTGAAATCGACATTGATTCGATGGTGAAATATGAACAATTCTGACAATTCCTTTTTTGAACATAAAATATTAATTCATTGAAATCGACATTGAGGTGATGGTGAAATATGAACAACTCTGACAATTCCTCTTTTGAACATAAAATACTAATTCATTGAAATCGACATTGAGGTGATGGTGAAATATGAACAACTATGACAATTCCCCTTTTGAACATAAAATATTAATTCATTGAAATCGACATTGATTCGATGGTGAAATTTGAACAACTCTGACAATTCCCCTTTTGAACATAAAACATTAATTCATTGAAATCGACATTGATTCGATGGTGAAATATGAACAACTCTGACAATTCCCTTTTTGAACATAAAATATTAATTCATTGAAATCGACATTGATTCGATGGTGAAATATGAACAACTCTGACAATTCCCCTTTTGAACATAAAATATTAATTCATTGAAATCGACATTGATTCGATGGTGAAATTTGAACAACTCTGACAATTCCCCTTTTGAACATAAAATATTAATTCATTGAAATGGACATTGATTCGATGGTGAAATATGAACAACTCTGACAATTGCCCTTTTAAACATAAAATATTAATTCATTGAAATCGACATTGATTCGATGGTGAAATATGAACAACTCTGACAATTCCCTTTTTGAACATAAAATATTAATTCATTGAAATGGACAATGACGCGATGGTGGAACATGAACAATTCTGTCAATTTCAATTTAGAAGTTTCTTAGAAGTTAGAAAGTATAAAATTTTGTTCTTTTAAAATAAAGTCACAGTTACACTGAAAAAGTATTACAAAATATTTCGTCAAAAGTTTCCAACATTACATTTTTACATGTTGTAATCTAGAGATTAAACCCGACACCGATTCAACGCACTAGCGATGTTATAAAAATTATGAAAATTCATTAATGTAGACTTTGCTCGGTTGTAAGATATTCGCGCAATTGTTTATCGCGAAGACCGCTTTTATAATTTGTACGATCGTAGAACGAACAACCTGGAAACGGTCGTTCGATTCGACGACGGTAGGTTTAGCGTTGATTTAGCCGAGGACGAACGATGCAGGAGAAGTGCAACTGCATTTTTAGTACGTTCGAACTACTATTAACCGAGCGTACAGCGGGGAATGCTTCATTGTCTGAAAGCTCTCATATTAAAGGCAATTAACGTTTCGTTATCCGTATATCGCGGACCGCTGGCTATCAGCAGACAGTGGATCTTTATACGTTTATCGCGGATAAAGATCTTCGTACGGGACCGAGGGAATTGCTCATTGAATTTCAATCGGTTTTATATTGCTTATGAATAGACAGCGGATCTTGATGCAAAATAAAAATTTTCCAGCTGAACTGCAACGAACTGCGGTGAAATAGAAAATAAGAACTGTAGTTTGATATGTTTAATAGATCGGAAATAATATAACGGTGTATTGTTCGATTATTCTGCTTTTGCTCGGTTAAAATTGCTCATTTTTGTCTTTTGTTAACACCAAAACGAGCACCGGTTATGATGACCAGTTTGACATATTTAATTTTTAGAATATTTAAAATTATAAAGAGATTTCGATTGGAAACCGATTCGATTCGTTTCTCCGTTCGAGCATTTATTATCATTAAAATTGTACAATGATTTTAAATTATTTAATTGTTGTAAGGTAATATAGAGAATAGCTACGTTCCGTCGACAGAATGAAATGCTAATGTTTAATGGATTACCTTTGTATATTCAGAATTCTATAACAACGAGTCAGACTGGCGATCAAAATTTCGAACGCAATCTTCTAAACATATATTTCCTTAATTTTCTTTAAATGAAAATAACATTTATATTTAATTGTTGATCGTGTATGGTCATCGGAGAATAGCTAGGTACTCGGTAACTACAAATTTTTCTTTTATTTTTGTCTTTCCGCGGAGGACAAAGAGAATCTAGTCACTGTTATTGTAAAATAAGTCGTAGGCCAAAGGGATTAAACAGAAATTATTCTTTTAACTTTTGCGACGTCCGAAATTGTAGCGCTCGACGTAAAGGTGGGAAAAATATATTTCAAAGTGGATGTATTACATTTTGTAGTACTATACTGTTATTATAAAATATTGGAATACGGGTATATAATAAAATTACACTCCATTATAGAATATGAAGTAAAATATATATTTTAATAGCTTTTCTAGAAGCACGTCGTGAGACAAGTCTTTCCTCTTCGAAAGAAACGTTACTAAGAACACAAGAGATCGAAACAGAGGAGGAACAGTCCAATATGAACAACTGATGATTGTCGAAGATGATTGCCAAACTAGCAGCCAAAAAAATTGCATAAAATCGGAGCGACTTATCGAGTGAAATAAAAATTGAAAAAACAAAACCTGTGACACTGAGTAGTTTTCCAACCTTCTTCTATTTTCTGGGCCACCGTCAAATTAGATACAATGAATATATTAACGTGAAAATTCATCTAAAAATCCGACAAATAATTCCGTACTCTTATATGAGTAACGTGGCAGCTAAAGTGTTAAAGAAATAATAGCTTAACTTTGTTCTTCATTTCTAAAATAAATTCTGACATAAAATAAGTTGTAGGCCATGGCGTTAACGTGGCAAAACGTGATCCAGGAGCAAGTAACATTTCGGCGGCAAAGTTCTCGCGTACAATATCGAGAGTGAACGGTCGCCGAGGGTAACTGTACGCGGAAAGGGTTAGAAACCATCCAACGAGGTTGAAGAGAGAGGGTAGTTCGGGGACCGATTCCGGCTCGCGAATTGTGCTTCGACGATGGAGCGGACGCGTGGCCGTTCATTTCGTTTCCGGCGTCGGCGGGCCGCGGGTTCGGTGCGGCGCGGACGAAAATCGTGCGAGAGGGAACCGGTCGATTTTAAAACGGAAGACGATCGGCAGGCCTCCACTTCTGCGGTCAAGAGCTTAATTCATCGTCCGGATGCTGGAACGGTCGTGGCCACGGTTCACGGCGACGATCGATAAACGTGCCCGTTGCAGCAAAGTCCAAAAAGTAGCGGCCCGGCAGGCGGAAGAACCGCAGACGCGGTCTGCGGTCTGCTCCGACCGCGCCGGCCTTCTCACGGCTACGCAACGCTCGTCCGGCTGTCCAGTGCCGAGACCGCGCGAAAATTCCGGTTAATTTCCCGCTCTTGCCCCTCCCGAAAATGGTAACGGACTCCTTACGTCGCCGGTCTGGTTTCTCTGTAATTCGAGAGCCTCGCGTTCTTCGTCCGGGAATTCTGCTATGCAACGCCGGCCGCGCCGGCTTTCGGCTACCGATCGTTCCTATCGCGACCGGCATCGGAATTTTTCGATCCGAACGAACCCCTTCGGCGAACCTCTCCTCATCGAGGAAATCCACCCGAGGATCCTTGCATTCGTAGAAAACTCTACACCTCCGGAAAACGGTCTCCGGAAAACGTTTCTCGGGAAAACGCATTTTTTAAGGGCTCTTTTTAAGTATATTAAGAGTATCGTTCTGCAAGTGTGTGAAGGAACCATTATAAAAATCCTCAGAAGTAATTCAGAATTTTTAGAACTGCCTAATGACCCCATCCGGTATGCAGATTAAGGTCATTCAAGGTGAAGGACAGAAAAAACGTTATTAGTTTTAATTCCATTATTTTTACGTTTATTTCAGGACTTAACAAATAATTGATTTCTTTTTCCCCAACCTAACAAATTGTCTCTCCTTTTCTGTAACATTTTTAGGGATGAAGACATTAGAATAACTTTGATTTTTCATTTTCCATTATT
>CM052087.1:10967765-10981694 GCA_028453745.1 Agapostemon virescens
GCGAACAGTTCGGTGAAAATAGATAAGGAATGTCGAAGAATCGCGAGGTAAACGTAGAGAAAATTTCGCGGCAGCGAAGGAAGAAGAGAATTACTGGACTCGCGATGTCCGCGAGTAACGAAACCCATACGAGCTAGAGGTTCGATGAAAACGAATAGGGAACGTCGAAGAATCGCGGGATGAGCGTGTAGAAAATTTCGAGACTGCGAAAGAAGAAGGAAAAACGGTGACAAAGGAAGCCACGAAAGACGTAGAAGAAACAGAAGAAGAAGAAGAGGAAGAAGACGAAGGAGACGAAGGAGACGAAGGAGGAGGACGAAAGAAGCGAGCAGAGAAGACGGCAGAGATGCAAGCCGCGATGAGAAGGAAGGAACGCGCAGTAAAAGAAGGTGGAGCAGAGAGACCGAGGAGCGGGTGGGGAGGGTATGGGGGACGTTTAAAAGAACCTCAAAGAGCATAAAGACCAAGTGATAATCGGTCAGAGACCCTTTACCGGGGCCAGACGGCTATGCACTCGGTTGGAGTGCCAGGGCAGACAACGGACAGACGTACGGACGTGCACAGGGACGAACGGACAGACCGAAGCAACCAGAACACATTGTGATGGCCTGCGGCACAGGCCTGCTCTCTTTCCCTCCCTGCCGTCTCTGTTCCGCTCGGCTCTTCTGGCTCGCTCTCGCGGTACAGTCCAGGCCATTGCCATTCACCGCCACGTCTCTCTCTCGTCTCTCATTTTCCAAGCCGCGGCCCGGCGGCCGGCCCTTCTTCTCTTTCCTTCCCGGGCCGGTCTCTTTTCTTGCGTCGGCCCGGCTTCCCTCCTGTGCTTCGTTTCTTCCACCCACCTTTCTTTTTTTCCCTCTGTTTTTCCAGTTCGCCTCTGCCTTCCCTCTGCCTCCCCCTCTGCCTCGCCCTCTCGCCGACCTTCTCTCTTTTTCTCTTGCTCTTATCTCGCGTCCCCCTAGCCACCGCGCGTCTCATAAATAATAAAGGGAACACGACCGGCTAATGCGCGAACGAATGAAAGCAAGACACCCGGCTCCCGACGAACGTCCGTGATTTTCAATTTCTCACGGGGCCGCGATCTCGACCTATTCAGCAGAACCATTGGGACTGCTTGCTTGCTTATTTGCTTGCTCGTTCGCTTGCTTGCTTGCTGCTGGATTGCTAGCTCGCTTGCTCGCTTGCTCGCTCGCTCGTCGGCGTGCGGTGACTCCTTTTCTTTTTTGCCAGCCGGCCACGTGGAGCTCCGCTCCGTCAGCCGACCAAAGCGATATCGAGACGCAGACCTTACCGTACGCCAAGACACACCGGAGAAGAGCTTCTGCAGCGGCCGCAGGGCCCCTTTCTGCAAAACGCGCGCTCTTGTCCGGGAACGCGACGGACGGGCAACCTTGATCGCCGCGCGTGACAGGAATACCCGGGGAGAGTCGCCTCTCTTTGAACGCGACGCGATTCCAGAGAATCCTCGGGAAGTTCGTCATTTTGGAGAACTCGCGGTGGACCGTCAACCCTGTCGCCCTGAATCCCGATGCAGCGGTTCGTTTTTTACCGGCAACCCAAATACATTCGTCGTCGCCGGAGGCTGAGTCCCTCGGGAGGCTGTGTTCCGAGTACTCTTGCAACATCGCGCGAACCCTCGAATAGCCTTCCGTCGCTTCCTTTTTTCGTTTTTTTCTTTTTTTTTTTTTTGACAAGTGATACTAATTGCTACGTTGATGCCCGGTTCCGAGAAGAGGACGTACAAAGTTGCTTGTAAGACGCACGGCAACGTTCGATGCTCTCTCTTCGTCGACGATCAACCACCACGAACGACCAGTCAAACTCGTGGCGAAGACGGTTCGCGCGGAGTCCGATAAATAGGAACGGTCGCCGTTTCGTTGGAAACTGGATTTTACGAGCTGTACCAGTTCCTCCGTGTCGCGGATGTTAGCTTGCTGCGATACCAGTCCACCTAGACTTTCCCATGTTTCGTTATCTTTGTCGATAAATCAGCGGTAATGGATGAGAAAGGGTATCGTCCCTAGCTGGGACTCTTGCAATCAATTTTTAGACGTTCGTTGAAACGGGAACCACTTTATTATCCCGTTGATAATAAGTAATTTCATGTGACCATTCTAAAATATGAGCCATGTTTATTATTATTAGTGCAATCCCTTCGTATCTGATTGATAGCATTGAATCCCGACTTGCAGGATTGATGACAACGCTTTTTGAAGAGGTTCGAGGTTTATTTAACCCTTTGCACTCCTCACAATTTTAACAAGATAATAACAAGATTGTATCTACGCCAACTTCATTCAATTTTGATTGTAATGTGTGGTCCACTAAAGAAGTAGATCGGAAAATTACTAATAAAAACATTTTTATAACTTCAGTGATTATTTCAGAATCTTTTAAGTTGATAATCCATCACTGAAAAATTTTTAATGGATCCTTCAACGCCGATAAAAATTTCTTTCATCCTAGTTTGTTTTAGTTCATGTCAAAAATGTTTATATTGCATGAAGACCCATTGTCCAATGATCGCATATGATTTCAGACAACGCAACCCTTTTCTCTACTTTTACAGTCGTGACGACTAACAGACATTGTTCCCAAAGCGTGCCAGGACTCTTTACCAGTCTGTGAGGACCAAAAGAAGAATCCACAGAATCCTGGAGCGACGAAGCTCGATAATCAACAACCAAGCTCCACTAAAAACTACTTTCAACGAAATTATGAAAAAATGGCTAAGAAATGTTGAAAGTCTGTGTCAAGTCGCAACAATTCTATAAAATTCCACCACATAAGTGGAGCACAAATTCGGCACACACAAGCATCAGTGTGTACCTTCCAATCCCTTAACGAAGCTAGCTGCAATTTTTGCAAGACGTTGGTAAATTCCTTCCTCTAGGAAATCTCTGATTCTGTAAAAATGGACCAGAACATCTTCGAGTTGCTTAGACCCTCGGAAATTCTGGGTCCAGCACAGTGGATCAGAACCCATTCGAAAGGATCTTTGAAATTAGTCGAAGAATCAAGGATTAGCAGCGGCTCGGCGATTGAGCATTGAGCTTGGGTGGTGTTCGCGCGAATGAATAATAAATCGAGGTCTCGATTTATTCAGCCGTGGAACCGGTCATTAAACAATTATCCGAGCGTTCCCCGGAGAAACACAGTTCTAGAGAGAGAGGGGGAGAGCGAGAGACTGTATCGCGAAAGTTTCTTTTATTAATGATCCGTCGTTTAGGCTGATTCCGTGTAACCTGTCGGTGGCCGGTGCTGCGTGTCGGTGGCTCGCACCGTGCTGGAAACGAGGTCCGTGGCGGATCACGAATCTTTTTCCGGCTGGTCCTGTTATTATTCCATCAAATACCGGGGGCAACGAAGGGCGTGGAAGGGACGGGCCCCGGAGGACGAAGAGAGGACGACAACCCGGGGGACGGAGACGAACGGACGAATGACGAAGAAAGACGGAGAAAGAGAGGAGAAGAGGCCCTCGTTCGAACTGTGGGCCCTTCGGAGATCGCGGCCGGGTCTCTGGCGAATTTTTGCGGCTCTTTTTTACAGTTACACCTGCCCGGTCTCGATCGCAAACGTCACGCACGACGTCGTATTGCTTCGTACTTCATGCGTGGAACATGAGGACAGGCCTTGTATACGAATCGCGCGAGCGCGGACGCGCGTCCGCGCGGGGAGCGAGGCGGTACGCGCCGCAGCAGCAGAGCGGCGGCGGCGGCGGCGGCCGCGGTAGTGAAAAAGAGTCGGAAGAAAGCAAAAAGAAGAGAAAAAGACCCAGGCGAAGGGGTGGTCGAGAGGGGTGTCACGGGGGGGAGGAAAAAGAAAAACGATGAAGAGGGCGGCCGGAGCGAAGGGGGAGCCGAAAAGAGAAACTGCGGCGACTGCGAAAGGGAATATACTCGTGACGAAGAACCAGACGTGCACTCGGTCTCTTCAAGTTCTGTTCTTTCGAAGTCAATGAACTTGCCGATTATGCGAAATCAGCCGCCCAGAGCGGACCCTCCACCTCTCTCTCTCTCGCTCTCTTTCTCTTTCTTTCTCCCGGTCTCATTCCTCCCTTCTCTCTCTCTCTCTCTCGCCCCTCGCCGTGAAATATCCGATTAAACGGAGCCGGATGAAAGGATCTAGTGTACGTTCAGGCCCAGCGCCATTACTAGTTCTGTTTGTAGTGCCATTTTGAGTTTCAGATCCCCGCCGCACCATGTGCAGCGAAGACGTGCGGGTGGAAAGCCCTAACTCGTAAGCGTTCCAGCTGGGAAGCGAGTTCTGGCGAATTCGCGATGGCTGACCAGACTTATGGCAAAAAGTAGAATACGTTCGAATTTTTATTTGACGGTGTTCGCTGACGAGCGATACGCGATTCGTTGTTGCCATTGGTTATGGGTAACGTTGTTTTAAGACACGCGATGATTAAAAGCAACGATACTTCTTAAACAGTGTTTAATGTCTACAAATACGAAAAGGGAAATTGCAACTGTAACTTTATGCGACTGATGCGCTCTGGGTAACTGGTGTACGTTGACTGACGGTTTTTCCGTCTTTGGAAAAACCGTCCCTTAAACTGCCCCTTCTTCAACTTGTAACGATTGTTGGAACATTTAAAATCCTAAATAAATTATTTCACGAATCATGTGAATTTACACAAACTGTTCAAAATCGTTTAAACGACGGCCTTTTACAGTTCAAGGGTTAAATTGTCTACGGTTGATGATTGGTCACAAACATCCTAAATTGAGATTATCACATTGACTGAAGAATTGCTGAAACAATAATTGATCGCGAACATTCTAAATTGAGGTTGTCGCATCGACTTCGACGATTTTCCAGAACCTTTTCTATCCTAAATAAATTATTTCATGAAATACACGAATTTACACAAACTGTTCGAAATCATTCCAACGACGGCGTTTTACTATTCAAGAATTAATCGTCTATGATTGACGATTGGTCGCGAACATCCTAAATTGAGATTGTCACAAAGTATTTCACGAAATACACGAATTTACGCAAACTGTTCAAAATCGTCGAAACGACAGCCTTTTACGGTTCAAGGGTTAAATTGTCTACGGTTGATGATTGGTCACGAACATCCTAAATTGAGATTGTCACATTGACTGAAGAATTGCTGAAACAATAATTGATCGCGAACATCCAAAATTGAGGTTGTCGTATCGACTTCGACGATTTTCCAGAACCTTTACAATCCTAAATAAATTATTTCATGAAATACACGAATTTACACAAACTGTTCAAAATCGTCGAAACGACAGTCTTTTACGGTTCAAGGTTTAATCGTGTCTAGGGTCGACGATTGGTACTCGGAACATCCTAAAAGTGTCGTGTTCGTGGTAGCTCGGTTAGAAAGCCGTGAAACCGACACGAATCCTAATTTCGATGCAGAGCGGGGGTGGAGCGATGCAAACAAGGTATAGGAGGCTGATGCAAAACCGAAGCGTACCGAGGCGACGTATGCGCCGGTTCGATATCGGCGAAAAAGCTAAACGACAAGCGACCCCTTTGATCGGGGCGTTCGTTACGTGCGAGCCGTGGCTGTCCGCCGTTGTTATCCGTTAATAACCGGAATGTTTGCGTGTGCGACGCAGCCACCCCGTCGAGCGACGCGTCACTTTGTATTCGAGCGGCGTCCGACCGTCGTCTCCCACCTCGATTTTTTCGCCGTTGATTCTCTCCTTTCCGCGAAACGCAATTACTCGTGTATCGCGCCCGGTACACCTGTTGAATGATCATCTTAATACGCGGCCGCCGCGGAAATTACCGGGTACCGGCACGCGGGACAAGACGAGGCAAGACGAGGCAAGACGAGGCAAGACGAGGCAAGGACGACGCCTTCTGGACTCCTCGAAAAGTCATGCGGCGGTTTACTCTTTACCTCGTCAACGTCCGCCCTCGGACTACGTGGACATTCGTTGTAAATTACTTGGAACAACTGCTAAACTTATGCGTCGTTTGCGTATATGGTTGGATTTGAAACGGTTGCTCAAAGTGTGGTGGAGAGAGAAAGAAAAGGAAAGAAGGATGGAGGAGCGTTTTGTTCTGAGACCGCAAGAGGACTCACGATCAAAGCGATCTAGGATCAGGTACTAGCGAGAAAGTCTCGTGCTACTGTACCTCTATCTGTAAGGTTAGGAGAACACGAAGTTCGAACTTCGCGAAGAATAATTGAGGTTGGGAATATCAGGGCTCCTGAAATTGTGGCGAAACTTCAAGCGATTCCGACAATCGTGTTATGGCAATAACGCATTACCATTACGTTACTTAACACTAGAACTACCAAACCAGTTATTTTGACTGGTCCCTAGATTTTTCTTTTGCAATTATTGAAATTATAAAAATGTTTTCATACAAAATTTTGGGATATACTTGTTTAATGACGTACATGTTACAATAAGAATTATATGAAATTTTAATAGATGCAGTCTTGTTATTATTACAAAGCAATGCATATTGTTGGATTTATTGTTCAGATAATCTGCTCATCTGTATACAACGTGACAGTCACTAATTTCTATCGAAACGCATTGTCCGGAAGCTTCTTGCCGACTTAGACGGAAGATTCAAACGTGCAACGCATTTAAATTTTGCTATATAATTATTAAAAATAAGTTAGCACAAACTTTCCAGACAACCCAATAGTTTTCTCCGCGCGTAACGCGAGGGTAGCAGTACCCTTAACCCCTTAAGTCCTACAACAACGAGTCAGACTCGTCATAAAGATTTCGAACTGAATTTTCTTAACATATAATTCCTTAATTTTCTTTAAACGTAAATGACATATTATTTAATTGTTGATCTACAAATCTACAAATGTTGTAACTACAAATTTGTCTAGTCACTGTCATTGTGAAATAAGTCGTAGGCCAAGGGGTTAATCGACAGCGGCCAACCCTGCAACGACCAAAGAAACGATAAATAATACAAACGATCGAGGTAAACCGTGACCGAATAACGAACAAGCATAGATCCTTCGGTGATCTCGTTACTCGAATACAAACTTATTCGAATGATGTCGAACTGGAGAGCCGGAGATCGTCCCCCGGTGATAAGACGCGCCGCGGAGGGTGGTCGTAAAGAGAAATTCGTAATCAGTCCCCGGAGGGTGGCGTTCCAGAAGAAAAGGGGATGGAGGATCGAGCGGCGGGGGTTGCGCGCTCGAATCCGCGGGAGTTTGCCCTATTCGCACGGCCACCCCGACGCGCCCCGAACACGCGGCCGGAAAACGTTTCACAGCGCAAAAATACTCCCGACACGACCCACCCCCGCACGGCGCTGTTCGGCGTGCTCGAACCGCTGCCACGCCGCACCGTATGCATGATTCCAGAAAATTGAACGGCTCTACGTCTGACAGGGGGCATCTATTCGTCTGTACGGAGCAGACGGTGCACGCTCGTTGAAAAATACATGGGCCCCGGCACGGCCGTGTACGTGTACACGTATACCGAAAGCTCGCCGGGCGTCGAGGGTAAATTGGATTATCGGCGATCAAACACGGAATCCGATCAAATCGCTCGGAAAGGGCTTCATCCTTCATCTTTATCGGTTCAACGCCGTTACTGCTACGTCGTACCCTCCGACCCCGACAACCCCCTTCGAACCGAACGCTCTTCGCCCCCTGCCTTTTCTCACCGACAGCGTAACCCCGACACGGGGGCGCGCACACACACACACGGCTCCGCAGCCAATTCTTCCCGGTGATTGCAAAATTCCGCATTCCGCCGACAGATTGGTGTCCGAAGACGTCGACGCGACGCAGGATCCGTCGGAATTGCTTTGATCGTTTCACCCCCTTCCCTCTACCCCCTCGCCGACGCTTCGAGCTTCGATATTTTCGAGAGATGTATCGAGATTCGTTGAGATTCGGTCTTGTCTTCTTGTTGTTTGGCAATTTTAACATACGCAACTCTTATTTTGGAATTGAATTCGTCGCAGGCTTATTTCCGTTGCCGATGTCTCGGCGGACGACCGAACCGAAGTATATTCGGATCCGCTGATTCATTATACATCGCCGTGCTCGTTCACCGTACGGAACTCGGTTATGCGAGAGGACACATCGATCTGATGGAATTTTTACGATTGCTCAATGGAGGAGCTGTTGAATTTTGTCGCGGGGAGGATTTTCGCGAGGATTCTCTCGATAATGGTAATTTTAACACTTTATCGACCGGAATTTTTGTAAGGTCCATGATCAATGACTGAAAACTTTTTAATGGGTCTTTCAAGGCTGACAGCAATTTTTATTGGCGCTCAACAATGCATCCCCAATAATATTGTCTAATAATGTTGTTAAAAATTGGAATGTAAAACTAGAATTTTAAGCTTCATTTTGATACAGCGCGAATATTGAAATGCCTACTAATAGGCTTCCGGTCGATAAAGTGTTAAGTTAATGATTGGAATAATCGGATGAGGACGATCTTGGACGAGTATGGATATATTTTGGCGGCTGGAAATGTAGTGGAGTAGAGAGAGAGAAAAGGAGAAAGGAAAGGGGAACGTTTCGTTCTGGCTCATCCTGATGAATCCTCTAGCGGACCCTGGTTTAGACGCTTAAAAATTGGAAGGCAGTTAAGGATAATCAGGTTCTAGCGAGAAAGTCTCGTCCTACTGTCCCTCTGTCGTTGAGTGCAGGAAGTACTACCGCCACAATATATTATGATGAGTATAAGAATTTAAGGATTTAAGAATATAAGAATATTGTGATGAGTGAAAGAAGAGTAAGAAGACAGAAAGAAATATCTATGCACAAGAGACAACGAGTGAAAAACAGGAGAAGAAGTTTAGAAATTGCCTGGGAAGATTGCAGATTGCAGATTGCAGATTGCGTCTGTAGTGTGCATTTCGTTCAGAAATTTTAGCTGCTAAGATAAACTAAGTATCCGAAATGCGACATTAGCACTTTGACTGCCATGTCACCCACATATGGGTGACAGAGTAATTTGTCCATTTTGAAAAATAAATTTGTACATTAACCCTTAACGAATTCTTCATACGAAGAGAAGCTGTAAAACATTTTTAAATCAAGTATAGAAAAAGAAATATTTTTATTTTAGTGAAAATTTATTAACCCTTTGCGCTCGAAGCAGTTCCATTCCAAAAACGAAACAATATTTTTATCTATAATAGCTCCAATGTATCTAGTTTGTTTCCTTTCCTGAATATGAAATTAATTAGTATTGCTCGTACTTACAACAATGAAATTTTTAACAATTTCTTAACTGCGAACGTAGCAATGTAACAATCGCTTAAATAATATTATGGTAATTTTTGGTGGTGCCTTAAAGGCGCCATTCGAGTGCAAAGGGTTAATATATATAGAGGGTAATAATAATAACAATATGACTTAAATTTTATATTCTTTTAGAGTAAGTAAAAGTGCAATGCCGTTTACATGGCGGCATTGGTTCGTTAAGGGTTAATATAATCGTTGCACCACATTTAGTTGAAATCTGGAGAATACGAGAAGATCGAAGGATAACTATGTGTGGTACATTTGAAATTTTAAATTGTTCTTTCATCAAATAAATTACTTTGACTTTGTGGAATTTTTGAGGTTGTCGTTCTGCCAGTTAAAGTGTTAGATAATCAATCGTGAAACAAACGGCGATACAAAACAGTGACCGATTCGGCCGATTAGGACCCGAAAGAAGGCCCGTCGAATATTCTCACGTTAGCCAAAACAGTTTCGGAAAAGCTTCGACGAAGTTTCGACCAATTCGGTTCATTTCCAATCAGCTTAAAAAACCTGCCGCGTGCAGCATGATCGTGGAATCACTCGCGTTTTCAAACCCGTTCACGGGCCGATCAGAGGCGGGTCTCGCGTCGCGTCTGTTCGCGTATTGTTTACAAACCGACGGGAAAAAATTGCAGTTTCCAGCGGCGCGCCGGTCGGTCGGTCGGCCGGCTGGCGGGGAGGGAAAAAACGAGGACGCGACAGAAAAATTACGCGAAACGCTGGAGAGCGATAAGCCGTCAAAGGGCATTTGCCGCAGCCGGACTAGTCGGATCGTTCTCGTCGCGTTAACCACGATGCCGGTGATGACGAGAGAGAGAGAGAGATACTCTCTCCCACCCGGAGAGAGAAAAAGATAGAAACCGAGAGAAAGAGAGAGAGAGAGAGAGAAAAAATGGCTTTGGAGGGGATGGGAGAGAGAAAGAGAAAGAAAGAAAGAGAGACTGCAAGGGAGGAGGAGCGCGGGTGGTGGCCGAGTAGCGGCGAAAGGGAAAGGGGGCTAGGGCCGGCTAGCAAGAGGCAGAAGAGAGCGAGAACGAGAAAAAGGAGAACGAAAGGAGAGGAAAAAAAAACGCATCGTCGGACCGGCTAGGTAACCGCCAGGAGTCGAGAGTTATCGTCTGGCGATAAAAGTCGATGGCGATAATAACGGCGATATACTCGCCCCCTCACACCCCACTTTCCTCCCTATCCTCCGTCGCTGTCCTCTCTCTCTCTTTCTCTCTTTCTCCGTCTTTATCCGGCTCTCGCTCTCTCTCTCTCTCTCTGTCTCTCGTTCTCGAACGTGGCTATGCTCGTGCACCGTTGCCTTCCTTTCTTCTTTCTCTCTCGATCGACCGGGGTGATGCACTGGTCTGGCCTGCGTCCGCCTGTCTGGCTGTCAACGGGTCGTTGAACCCCCCTCTTGCCCCTCTTATATCCGAGCCGACCGGTGTCTTCAAAGCTTCGAGACTTATCGTCGTTTAAATGCAACGCCGCGGTCTCCGCTCCGTGGCTGCACGCAGCCCGACCCTCCTCTTTGCCCTTACCCCCACCCTTTGTGGCCCCGACGGCCCCCACGATCCCCGTGTGGCCCCTATACGGACACAAAAGTGGGCAGCCGTTTCTCCGGGCGAGCATCCACCGATTCGATAGGATCGTTCGCGGGGCTTACCGCTTCGAATCCTCTTAATGATTCATGCTTGCGAACAGCCTAGGCTCTCGGTGCTAACCCAGGCCGCGCACCACGGGCACACGGATTAGGAAATTACGGGGACACCGGCCTACTGGCAAAGTGAATCGCTGAGCAGACATAATACTCAACGATATCGACAAACGCAGCCGGACCCCACCGCCAGACCCTTTCGGCGAACGTTTTTGGGCCCGATCGTTCCCGGGAAGATCGGCTGAGGATAGTTTTGGGAGATGGGGTTTCACCGTCTTCTTTGTAACTTTCGTCGAACTGATTTGTTACTGTTGGATAGTTTGTACATTTTGAATCAACGCGATACGAATCTGCGGAGAAACGGTGAAACGTTCTTCGAAGTTCTAAGGCAGTCCTTTCAGCAAGAAGAAGCAAAGATTACTTTTATATTTAAGTCAAGATATTTGGTCAACGGCTCTTTAGCATTCACTCACTTCATTCTTCAGTGAAGACGTTTCTTTCATCCAGTTTAACGTAAAGCATTCGTTCGAAAGAAAGTGGTGCAGTTATTTGTATTTAGAATCCAGAATCCCAATAGTTGCAACGAAGAATTATTTTACAGACGCATTGATTATTCCCCTCCGTGGAAATCTTTGGTAACGAAAGATTTATGTTTATAGCAGCTGAAAATCGAGTCAAGGACGGAGTACTTCGGATCAAGTACTAGCAAGAAAGATTTCGTTCTACTGTCCCTCTGTCGGTGAGCGCAGGAGGTACAGCCACCATAATATAAAGACAATTCCTAACGGTATTTTTACAACATTTTCAGGACAACGTTTAACAAAATCGTGTATCGAATTGACGAAGGCCTTGGTCGATCGACGAGCATTCGCATAACATTCGTGCCACCGTATTTAACAGGGTGATGCTTTCGATCAAGAACAGTTCGATCAATTTGTCCTACAGCATCTGATTCTACAATTAGTGGTCCGACCAGGATTAATTCTTTAACAATAGCGCGCTGGCTTCAGATTTTCGGATGATCGAGCCCCGACCCTGGCCTTCTCTGGAGGGGTAACGCGGGTTCGGCTTCGGCTAAGCCAACGCGAAACAAGGGGATAGAGGGCCGTCTGCGCGTGCAGTCGCGTACAACACGATTGTCAGTCCTCAATGAGCTGGGTCGCGGCATCGACCCGCCCCGAACAATTAATCATTCCCATAATCCGGGGAAAAATCGACCGGGCGGCGGGCGATTACGGTGGACAAACGGGCTCCGGCGCTGGCCAGCCACCCCCTCATCCATTCTCCGGTTACAAACACTCCCGGCACTTTGGGGGTTGAGAAGTTTTCCGAGACCGGTCGCGAAGTTTTCGCCCCCGGTCGGCTCCGGGTTCTCTCGCTGATCGGTGAGTGGAAGTTTCGCGGACAGAGCGATCGGGAGGGGTAAGAAAGAATCAGAAAGAGAGAGAGAGAGAGAGAGAGAGAGAGAGAGAGAGAGAGAGAGCGGGCGGATGCATTTTCCTTCGGAAACAATTTAAACGACGCCTTTCCCAGTTACGTCGTCGCCGGATAAAGCCGAAGTAGAAACCGGTTTCGGGGGTGTGGGACGAATGTGACGGCGCGGCGGCGGAGCGAAAGGGGGATGCCAGAAGAAACCGGGCGAGGTGGAATGAAAGAAACCAAGGTGGAAACGAAAGAAGGTGCCTACTAGAAATGGTAATAATAAAATCTGGAGGAGTCGAGGGTCGCTGGGAAGGGGGTTGAAGGGTCGCGAGTCAAGGCGGTCGGTGCGGTGGTCGGGTACAGAGGACAGGTCGGCGGAGGCGCGAGGACAGAGTATTTTAACTTTTTAAGGGGGTGTACGAAGCAGTAGGAGCGGAGCAGTTCACTCGAACAGTTTGGTTGGCTTGTCTGCCGGGGGTGAATCGGGGGTTAGTCTAGACGGGAGTCCCCCGACTTCCACCCCTCATCCTCTGCCCTCCCTCCCTCCCTCCCCCGTTGCGCACCACCCTCGCCGGGGCACTACCACTACCACTCAGACTGCGAGCAGACAGGTTGCGACCAATGTCGTAACAATCCCACCCCCGGTCTCCTCTTTCTCTCTTTCTCTTTCCCTCTGTCTCGCTCTTTCTCTCGTTCCCTCGCCACCACCCCCGACACCCTAAACCCCTTTCCTCTTCACACCTTCCCCGATGCACTCGTCCAAAATCTCTTAACCGTTCTCTCGTCCTCTCTTTTTCTTTTCTCCGGCCGCTCGACGGCTCGAACCAACGAGTGGATGCACAAAAAAACCCAGCGACAGGAACAACGCGACCGGCGGCAGCGGCGGCGGCGATGATGCCGGCGATGGAAGCGGAAAAAGGGCGCGAACAAGAAGAGGACCCCGGGAGCGAAGAAGAGAGGCACACCCCGTGGGCTGGTACTGCTGCTGCTGCTGCTGCTGCTGCTGCTGCTGCATCGATGACGATGATGAAAAACAGTGAAGCGTTATCCGGAAAACCGGCGCTCTCGAGTTATCCGCTCGCGCGGCGAAGACAAGCGGGTCCCGTTGCACGTGACTCTTGCCACTCGACGCTTCGAACGAGAAACATGATGTTGGAATACTAATAATAGAGACGCTCATTCGCGCGACACGACGCGGCCGACCCCGGTGCGTTACGCCGTATTTATTTGCGACGGTTGAGTTGCGTAAATAAATACAGAACAGTGCGCGATTCAGTGATCGCATACCGATGCGCCGAGATAATGGGCACAATGAACAAACGGAACCCGTATAAATTGCCAAGCGTACCTCTACGGACCTTTGAGAAATCATTTTTTTTCGGCGAACAGTCCTCTCGCCGGTGAATTGTCAACCCTTTCCATTCCCCGCTGTCCCCACTCATGGGACATCGTAATTCTAGCATATCATTCGGATGTCTGGTGCTCGTGCAATCTATAAGGGAAGCTTGGTATTTTGAATTGTAGTCTTTTCGAATATTTAACCCTCTATGGGCCGAATTTTCGAAGCTGAACTCGTCAAAATCTAGGCTAGCCTTACCTATACCTTCAATATTTA
>CM052087.1:11007057-11018196 GCA_028453745.1 Agapostemon virescens
ATTTTTCTCTGGGCCTCTATCTCTCTCTCTCTCTGTCTCTAAGAAAGGGTCGCATATTTTCTCTTGATTCTCGTCACAGGAGAAAACGTGTTTAGGCACAGCAAATTTAGTCGAGGCGGGCCCGCACCGAGCCCAGGTAAAGTGAGTAAAAAGTCATTTTTACCTCGATGCCTGAATTTTTCTCTGGGCCTCTATCTCTCTCTCTCTCTGTCTCTAAGAAAGGGTCGCATATTTTCTCTTGATTCTCGTCACAGGAGAAAACGTGTTTAGGCACAGCAAATTTAGTCGAGGCGGGCCCGCACCGAGCCCAGGTAAAGTGAGTAAAAAGTCATTTTTACCTCGATGCCTAGATTTTTCTCTGGGCCTCTCTCTCTCTCTCTCTCTCTCTTTCTCTAAGAAAGACCGCACATTTTCTCTCGGTTCCAGTCACAGAAGAAAACTCCTTATCCTTTTCATCTATTATTCAAACATCCTCGCGAGCGTTCGCAACGCGGCGATTTCCGTTTGCCGATAGGTAACGGGTTCGGTCGCAGCGAATTTAGTCGAAGCTGGCTCCGATATCCTCGTCGGTTCCAGAGAGAGAGAAAGAGAGAGAGAGAGAGAGAGAGCCGTGGATATCGAGGATCGACGGTCGATCCTTGTCCCGCCGACGCGACTGTCAATCGGCCCTCGACACCTCCCCCGACGTAAGTCGAGGGCCGCGGCGGCAGCAGCGTGGTGGAGAAGAGACCCCCGGTGGCGGAGAGAAAGGCAAAAATTTTCCTCCTCGATCCCAACAACAACGTCTCGTCGATGGGTTTTCGGCTGGCCGTGTATAGTCCGTCGCGCGGCATAGAACGCGATACGCCCGCTCGCCGGCTATACAATATAACGTTTCACGGTGCGGAGACTATAGCGGCTGGCTAGACTGCACCCCCGCCGGCCGGGGAGAAGGTCGGCGGAGATCGTGGGACGGGGGTAGGAGCAATGGAGACGGGTAAGGGAGGATGGGTGGGGCAGTCGGATACGTTTGCGAGAGAAAGACGAAGCGAACGACCGGTGGATTGGAGGAGGACGGTCTGCACGGAAGGGAGGAGAACGAGGGAGACCGAGCTAGGGCGCAGCGGGGGCGAAGGCTCCGGTAGTTCGAGGTAGGGGGCGCTGGCTAGACACCGCTCAGACGGTCCAGGGGGTCGCAGGGGGTAATTTCTGCATTGGCGTCGAGAGCTGGGAAACGATCGACGCCCGAAAACAGACCGGCGCGACAAGCCGGATCGACTGCACCTGGCGCGATCCCGACCGGGGTGGCCTTTCGGAGAGTGCACGGTACGCGTCCGTTCGACGTACACCGTTCGGCTGCACCTGCATCGACGACGGCCAGCCCGGTCCGGTCTGGCTTGGCCTGGTCTGGTCTGGCCTGGTCTGACCTGGCCTGGCTTGGCTCGGCTTGGCTCGGCTTGGCTGCCGTCGCCGCTGCCGCACGTGTTCTGATTACGTGCGTCCGCCGAAAAAGGATGTCGCAGCCCGGCAGCGTGGGCCGACCTGGCCGTCTGCGCCTTGCGAATTCGATTCCCATCTGGCAGGCTGCGATCGCGTCAACCCGTTTCTGATTAGCCGAACGCACGCACGTCGCGTCGGTAATTGTCCTGCGGTTTCATAAATCATACTTCCCGTTGCACTTTGCCTCTTCGTCCACCGCGCGCTAATACGCCCCCGTCGCTCCCTAACACCGCCGTCCCTTCCCTACCCCCGCTGAAACCTTGCGCGCATGTGAACTGTTGCGCTTAATAAGACTCGAATTTGCATTGTCCGGTCCCTTGTCAAGCCGTATTTCACTCCCTGCTCCTTCGACGATTTCTTCGACGATTTCTTCGACGTCCCCGCGTACGTTTTCTAGCTCGCTCAACGATGTCCGACGATCGCGCGGGGACGTCGCTCGAAGGCTAGTCTCGACGAGCGTGAAATCCTTTTTCAAGAACCTTGATGGATCTTAGCTGAATTTTATAGTTCGATTTATTTATCTTGATTGCCGTTTTCGGTCGTTCGGCGTTGTAATATTTAGTACTGGACGTAGAAGAATTTATTTTGAACGATTCTGTGGTTGCTATTGTTGGACCGTTAACATATTGAAGCTAGTTTTTTGGAATCATCGTTGACCTTTTTGTTGTACCTAATGGAAGTACGGCTCAATGTATACTTGCGATGCACGAGCATTGACACGTTGAATGGCGAGTGAATTTTCTGTTCCACAGACAAGTTTCGTTTGTCTCGTTTATCGAAATGATCAACGTTATTAAAGAGAATTGTTAGTTACCGAGTAGCGAAGTTCTCGACTCGTACTATGATCCGGTCAATTTTTACAGCAATAAATTAACGTTCAGTGTTATACAAGGGATGGTACCGGTCACCTTTGACCACCATAACGTTCAATATGTTAAAAGGTAATAGAAGACGCAACAAAACGTACACATACATAATCGTACATTTGTAATGAACATTAGTAAATTATTAATTCCTCGACAATACTGAGATGAACCATACGGTATTCAACGTTGGTAAACTCTGAATCAGAATGTCCCTACACTTACTCCATCGATAAACGTTCATAATATAACTGCAAAAATTTCAAAATTACAAAACTCTGTTCGAAAGCTTCGTCGATACCCAAACTCCAAATTGTACAAGTACAAAGTATCATGCGTCTCACAATTTCGAATCAACTGGATAATAAATACAGCCAACGAACGTTATAAAAACCCTAAAAGTATCCACCTAACGATACCGAAGCTGAAAACCGCGACAAAACCAGATTCAGACGACGAGCCTGAAAAGACAGTCGCGTGAAAATGTTAATTGAATTAGTGTCTCGACGAAAGGCTTGCATGTGAAGAAAAATAGCAACGGGCGGTATCGAGCAGTCTTGAAATCACAAAGCGAGTACAGTCGAGAGGGTCGCATTGACGTGGTTCGATCTCTGGGGGTGGAAAATGCCGGGTAGCGCGGTAGAAAAATCCCCGGAAGGGTACGCCAATGGATCGGACGGCCAGGAAAGCGGCGGACTGTTTTTTATCGAGTGACTGCAGAGAGTTGAGAGTCGAGTCGAGTCGCTTCGAGTCGGGTCGAGTCGAGTCGAGTCGAGTCGAGTCGAGTCGAAGCGGGTCTAGACGAGCGGGCGTCTGCCATCCTCTTTGCCTCCTTATAGGCAAGTCCTACCGGCAGCTTGCTCGCCGTTCGCCGTCGCCTTACGTGGCTTCTCGTCTGCCACCCTATAGAAGGAGATGTCTTTTTCCTCGTTAAAGTCGTTCCGATACCTGGTATCCACGGCGGAGCCGACGACCATCCGCATCGACAGCCACGCGGAAGCGACACGATCGAGACAAGGAGAGCCGCCTTTGGGTCTAGCGTCGTGGGGGAAGCTGTCACGCTTGTCTTGGCCACATACCAAGGCAAGAACCGAGGCGCGGACAAAAATACGAGAAACCTATTCAAAGTGAAGCGGAGCAACGGTTCGAGCTCTCGATCGATTGACCTCGTACAAATTCGTCTTTCCTTAAATGGCAACGAGCAACCCCTTCGCGAAGACTTCGGCAGTCCTGGGGGTCTAGGTCGAGCCCGAGATTCGTCACCGCTTTAGCCCTATCGTAAATCTGCATCGGGCAGCGACGAGCTGCGACCTAGCCTTGACATTTTCGAAAAACACGCATCCGACAGCGAAGCATCGATCTCGTACTCCGCGGCTAGACCATCCCCCGAATCTAAAACCGTATGCTCTTGAATTCGAGTTCCTCGATAAACGCGTTCGCTCGGATGCTCCAACGATTCCCCGCGAAATTGAAATGTAATTTGTGCCACATCCAGTTCCCGTTAACCCGAAATACAGGAAAATTCCAGCAGACGCGACCGTTCTGGAGCGGTTCCAACAAAATTTCGCCCGAGTCCGGTGGCAAGTGTCAGCGCGACTCGTTCCAACGAGAAACAAACGTTCGTCCTAGATGCAACGACGAAGCCGGAAACCTGGGGGACTTTTGCGACCCGGAAACCACGGTGCCCTTCGATCTAGCCTCGTCTCGTTCGCATCGAGTGCATCGAGAACGGTTTCGCGAACGGACGCGGATTCGACCGGCTCCATATTTTTAGTTGGCAACACGGACTTTCGCAATTTCCGACACGCTTCGCCTTTGCCTCAACGATGCTTTCCGGCTTGGGAGAAACGACCTAACCCAGACCAGACACCGGCTATTAGCAAGCGTTCTCCGGGAACAAGCATCGCCGCTCGACGAGTCTCCCGGAAGCGTGAAGCATCGGGTGTTTGGCGAACGGATGGAGGAACGGACAGACGGGTGGACAGGATACGCAGGGACAGGTGGCCGGTTGACGATCGTAAGTGGGCAGGAAGGAGGACATCGGGGCCCTGACGCGCTCAGGGAGCGACAGACAACCGGACAGAGAGGCAAGCCGCTTGCCGACAGAAAGAGAGGGCGCGATTCCGTGTCCGTCCGATGCGTGCAATGCAATTTCCCGCAGGGCCATCCGTCCGTCTGTCTGTGCGGTCGTGCATGCCGCTTGCGCCATTGTTCCTCCCCCTTTTCGCATACGAAAGTGAACATTCCCGCGATCAGGACGGAATATAACGCGATCTTGTCCGGTCGAAAACCGCCGCGGGACGTAACGCCTCGGCTGCCCATCAGCTTCGATCTTCCGATCGTCCTACAGATATTTCTTCTTTTCCTCCTGCGTCCTCCTCCTCCTCTTCTTTGTCTTCTTTTTCTCCTACGTTCTCCTCCTCGTCTTCTTCTTTGTCTTCGTCTTCTGCGTCCTCCTCCTCTTCTTCTTTGTCTTCTTTTTCTCCTGCGCCCTCCTCCTCTTCTTCTTTATCTTCTTCTTCTTCTGCGTCCTCCTCCTCCTCTTCTTTTTCGCCTTCCCTCTTCTCCTGCGTCCTTCTCTTCTTCTTGTTGTTTGTATGCTTTTTCTCCTACGTCCTCTTCTTATTCTTTTTCGTATTCTTTTTTTCCTAAGTCCCCTTCTTCTTCTTCTTCTTTGTCTTCGTCTTCTGCGCCCTTCTCCTTCTATTCTTTTTTGTCTTCTCCTTCTCCTGCGTCCTTCTCTTCTTCGTGTTTTTTGTATTCTTTTTCTCCTACGTCCTCTTCTTCTTCTTCTTGGTTTTTGTATTCTTTTCTTCCTACGTCCTCTTCTTCTTCTTTTTTGTATTCTTTTTCACCTACGTCCTCTTCTTCTTTGTCTTCTTCTTCTCCTGCATCGTCCTCTTCTTCTTCTTCTTTGTATTCTGCTTCCCCTACGTTCTCTTCTTCTTCTCCTACGTCCTCTTTTTCTTCTTCTTCGTCTTCTGCGGCTGCCTCCACCACTTCCTCTTCTTCATATTCGACCGTGCACACCAAATTCCCGAGCTGCCGTCAGCGTGCATCCGCGAGCCCTCCTCGTGCCTGAATCTTTCATGCGCCCGACATCGAGGGCATAAAAGGGCGCAACGCGTCTTCCTGCCTTCAAATCTGGAAAAGAGATAACCGACGAGCACTTCAGACGCGTTGTCCTCGATCGGTACAACCGTAGACGGTTGGTTTTCACGAATAGGCTTCCTCCTCTGCTGCTTCGTTCGATTGTACCTTGAAATTGGGACTTCCGGCGGAGGACGACTACGTTGGCATCAAGTTTCGTACAGTTTATCGTAGGATAATTTTCTATATTGCCAAACGATCGTTCTGAACTTGTTTGGAACGAAGAGAAACTCCTGGAACGAATGGCGTCATCACGTTGAAAATACTTGACCTTTGCATTAACTATTATTTTCTCGTTACTCTCTAACGATTACACCCTTTGACCACTTGCACTATAATTTCCAGTCCGACTCGCGATAAAGGAATCTGCTGAATATGTATGTTAATGATTCGGTTTAGATCGAAACGAGATGCTAGTTTTACCATTGGCACTACGATGGCGCCTCTGAAGCGATAATAGAAATACTATTCGTTGTTCGGAATCTAATGCATCTAAATTTTGGTATATAATTATTAAACATAAAACAATTATTCCCACTGACATTTTTTCTATCGTACAAAATAAGAGATATATTTAAGGTAGTTAAATTAGGTGATATTATCAAACTATAAAGTCATTATAAACTTTCTATGCGCGAAACGAAGCGAGGAACCATGATGTACAGTGGAACGATATTCTAAAAGATGTCTCAATTTTGGGATGAAAATTTATGGATGTGCAAAGGGTTAAAGCGGTCGAGACGTGTTCAAGGATACACGGGTATGCGATAAATACAAGTTTTCCGTTTTCCTGAGCAATTAACCCTTTGCAGTCCAAGTAATTTTAATTCCTAATTCGAGACATTTTTCTGTCCTAGAATAATTCCTTTGCACGCGATTCATTTCCTTCAGTAGGCAGATAAAATTTGTTACTGCTAATCGTACAACAACACTTCAATATTTATTAACATCTTAATTACAAATAGTTATAATGTACAAATTGTTTTGAACAATAGTCCAACAATTTTCAATATCGCCTCATAGGAGCCAGTGAATTGCTAAGGATTAAATAATAGTGTGGCAAAATTTTTAGTAGCACTTTAGAATCGCCATTCAAGCGCAAAGGGTTGATAGCTGATTTTTGGATATCTAACGTGGTTCATTTCCTTTCGCGCATATCAAATTTGTTACTGTGAATCGTACGACAACACTTCAATATTTACTAACATCTTAATTACAAATATCTATAATGTACAAATTATTTTGAACAATTTTCAGTGTCGCCTCGGAGGAGCCATTGCAGTGCCAAGGGTTAAAGACGTCGAAGCGGTTCGAACGGTTGTAATCGCGAAATAAATCGTGGCGCAAAGGGTTAATGGTCGTCTATGAATCCGAGAGGCGAATCGTCAAAGAAAAAGGATAATCGCATGAGAAGGGACGAAGGACTGTGAAGGTAGATTTTGATCTATTCGTCTGCCTGTCCATCCGTCGGCCGTCGTTGAGGGGGATGCCAGACGTAACGTTTCAATGTCACGGTCGCAGGTTTAGACGGTTCCCTCCTCCCATCGCCCTTTCGCTATACAGGGTAGACCGACCGAACCACATCTGCCGCGTTGGGAGCTGCCGTTTAACACCATCCATAATCATCCGGTATCGTACGCCGGGCGCAGACTATAAATCACCAGGGATCAATTCTTATTTTTGGATCCCTGCTACAACGCGCGGTCCCGCATCCCCTTCTCGCGAGCTTTGGGAAATTCCTTTATCTCCTAGGGCCTCCCTTATCGGCATTTGACTCGCTTTACTTTTCGAAATCGATATTCCATTGTTGGGATTTATTTAGGAACACGGGTTGTGCGTTAGGGGGTGCTAAACATCCGACGGTTCTGGATCTTTGCGTACTACGTATTCATCCCCCTTATTCGCGAGCTCTGGAAAATTCTTTCGACCGTTCGACTCTCTTTTGTAAACATCTCGTTCGCTTTACTTTTGAAAATCGATCACAAGGTTTCTTTAGGAACACAAGTTACAGAGAGCGCAATACACGTGTCCCTTTTACAAGCTTCGGAAATCTGTAAGTCGAGGTCTTTTTTACAGAAATTTATTTCCGCCATATGTTGACCCTTTCGTTTCAGAAATTTTTCTCGTTGAACGCGTTCGACGAAAAATTGATATTCTGCGAGAATAATATTATTAACTCTTTGCACTCGAAGCTGTTTTAACTAGAAGACTAAAGCATTTCTTCTGACTTACGATATTTTCCTTCCACATGAATTATTTCACCTTATCTATAAAGGGATTTTTACTGTTATTCGTCCTTACAACGCTTCAATTTTTATAAATTTGTTAAATATAGAGATAGTGATGTTTATATTATTTTAAATAATACTGTACCAATTTTTCGTGGCGCCTCAGAGTCGCCACTAGAGTCCAAAGGGTTAAACGATTATTATTTTGCATAAAGCTCTAACGTTTCCTGTAACTGTTTCGAGAAGAGAAACCGGCATTGTAAACCGCTTTTAATTCCAGCCCCGAACCTCCTTGTGCTTTTGCACGATGGAAGCGTAGCGCACCGGTCGATTAGAAACAATTCGACCGTCGATTAGCGTCCGTCCCGGCGAAGCATTGGAATCGATAGGTGGTGCATAGATAAAGATCAAAGGTCGAGCATGAAGCATCGTGTCCAGCTGCAATTTTCTGGCCGGTCTGCGGATCCTGGTGGCTCCGCGAGGCGTGCGATCGATTTCGTAAAACCTGGGAGTCCTTCAGCTCGACCTTGCAAATTCGCTCGGAGCGAAGCGAGCACAGGGCGCACAGGGCGAGGCGAGGCGAGACGAGACGAGGCGAGACGAGTCGAGTCGAGACGAGACGAGACGAGACGAGACGGGACCAGACGAGTCGAGACCAGGCGAGGCAAGGCAAGGCGAGGCAAGACGAGGCAAGGCGAAGCCAGGCGTCGATCGCATCTACGAGAAAACGGTCTCGTAACGGGCTCGTTCGACGTTTCAAGGAGTCTCCGTTACCAGAGCTTCTGTCGTCTGGAGTGGCGAGGAGTTTCGTTCGTGGGGACGACGCGATCGGGGGTGGCGCGGCGCAGCGTCAGGGGTTGGAAGGGCGGCTAGACGGGCGGTCGGTCGAATGGAAGGGTGAGACAGGGCTTGCGGGACGGCGAGGGGATGCACGGTGAGACGAGGGCAGGGTGAAAGGAGAGATGAAAACGACGGCGGCGACGGCGCGGCGGAGAAAGGGGTGGCCGACACACACACACACATACACGTTCGCACGCACGTACGCAAACACACGTGAATGCATACACGTATAAACGCGAACGTACGCACGCACGAGCACGCGAACGCGAATACGTAGACGAGGCAGGGTAAAGGGGTGAGCGTCGGGGGTGGAGGAGGTGAGGCTGCCAGGCAGACGTGATACTTGCACGATGCCGGAGATTCCGGGAGGTTTGAGGTTTCGAGCCTTATTTCAGACGCTTCGTCTTCCTCTCGGCGATTTCTCCTGCCCTCCACCTACCTCCCTCCCTCCCTCCAGCCCAACCCCTTCCTGCTCCAGCAACTCCCATTTCTTCCCGCTTCTTTCGCAGCTTTCCTACGTAAATATGAACCGTACGTGAGAAACCGTGTACAGTCGGTGTGGTTGTAACGGGTAAGGGGAAGGGATGGTCGGGGGGACGGCAGGCGATGTGCTCGCCGCGACAAATTACGCTGCCGGCTGGGAGCATCGTCAATGGGATTTCTAACGAGTGCCGGCTCGTTCGTGCATAAAAGTTTCCCTGAAAATTGCCGGACCAATTGCGATCGCTCGTAGGGCGAAATTGCCGCGTCCTGCGGTCATAAAGCTGCGCAACCCTCTTTGATCTAATTTTTCGGAGTTTCGGGACGTTGCTGTTGCTGCTGCTGCCGCCGCCGCCACCGCCACCGCTGCCTCCGCCGCCGCCGCCGCCGTGTCGAGGCCGTACCGTGGGAGCACAGGCAAACTGTGAACACGAATTCAATTACAGAAGATACCGCGACGCGTTCGTGCTCAAACAAATTACCATACGCGGTGCGCGGAATGTTTCACCTTTTTACAGCCGAACTCCGCGCGCGGCCGCGACCGTTACGCGCTGTCGACTAAAATAAGAAAAGGTTGGACGTTAATGCGCCCTCTCCCGCGACCGCGGAAGTCTCAAATTATTAATACCACTGTCCGCCGGAGACAGAAAGAGAGAGAGCAAGAAAGAAAGAAAGAAAGAAAGAAAAAGAGAGAGAGAGAGGAGGAACGGATCGTGTCTCCCCGCCCGTTCTCCGACGGAACAATAACTTTAAAACTTCGAGTCAACCTCGAAATTGGGTACCGGCAATGGAGACTCGCCCCGCGGAAGGAACGATAAAGCGCGTTTACAGCCATTTTGCGCGGAACGGAATCTTTTCGTGACTCGTTTCCCTTGATTAAAGGAATAATCCTGCCGCCCCTCCCCCTCTGCCCTCTGTCGGCCTCCGTCCCCGCCCCTCCCTCTTTCACATCCCCACGGCCCCCAAGGGGTCTAAGAAGCACACAAAGCCCGATCGTCCCGTGTCGTTTCTCTAGGTCCTTTAACATGGCCGCTCGAGGCCCCCGCGCCGGTACGAAGGGGAAAAGTTTTCACGGAAACGAAACGGGAACGGGCAGAGGGAACGCGAAGAGGAAAAAGAAAGGGAACGAGCAGATAGCGAGCAGACGGGCGCGGTCGTGCCGGACGGCATTTTAATAGGTTCGCGGGGTTCGAGCGAAAAAGTTGCAAAACAAAATAAATCGGCGTCGCGACAGGTCGGCCCGCGTTCTCTCCTCTCCTCTCGACCGTTTCTAGCTTTCTTCCTCGGCTACCCTTCCCTCTCTCTCTCTCTCTCTCTCTTTCTCTTACTGTCTTTTTCTGTCTGCCCGTCTCTCTTTCTCCCTGTCCCTTCACCCTTGTCTATCGTTCCATTTCTCTCTGTGTACCCTTCTTCCTCTCTTTCTGTCCCGCGCCGCGGGTACGGGGCGCGGGTCATGCATATTCACGTGTGGCATTCGTACGCACGGAATTAAGCGGCCGGGGAATTAAAGCGCTTTTCGGCGAGAGCAAGTCCAGGAGCCTTTCCACCACCCTTCCGCCCTTCCGCCCCCAACCCCGTACCCGTCTCCAGGTGATTACGCGGGGATTTTTCGAGGGACGGTATTTCTATGGCGGCGCGTAAGTGCAGTTGTGAAAGACTTCGCCCCGTCGCGCGTCGATTCGGCTTACATTATTCCCGAGCAAATTGGACTCTCGCGTGGACAACGCTGATGAACGCTACGCAACCCTTTCGCTGTTCGGGATGCTGTAAATTCACAACGACTTCGAACGCTTTTCATATAGCCGGGCAGACGCGACGGTAAATGACATTTTCCACGGCCATTTGTTCGCAGACATTCCGACCGTCGATGTCTCGTTGTCCCAAAGATTCCGAAACTCTTGCGATCACCAGGGAAGAAACGAATTCGAGTCGAATTGGCGATTCTAAATCGGTTCTACCGTCATTTCTAAATAGACAACTAGTTTAGTTTAGTATCTACTAATTAAAAAACTACCTACTAATAGTTTTATACGAAATAATGTTTTTAGGAACGGTGGCTCAAAATGTTACCGTTCCTGTCACCATTTTATAGAATCGAC
>CM052087.1:11040561-11061437 GCA_028453745.1 Agapostemon virescens
GTTCGATTTTGGAACATCTGGTTCGAATCTAGAACATCTTATTCGAATCTAGAACATCTTGTTCGAATCTAGAACATCTTGTTCGACTCTGGAACATCTTGTTCGATTTTGGAACATCTTGCTCGAATCTAGATAATTGTTCTTTCTTCAGGGTTGCCGACAATTTACTGCAAAAATGCCGGCAAATTCATATCTTGCGTTAATTTTGGGACACCCTTTACTTATTTTTCTATCGATCGTCTTGTTGAATTTCAGTAAAAAGGTTGCTCTGCGAGATCGAATCTTTCGACGTATCTGGCCGACGAAGTACGAACACCTGACCGGCGAATTCTTTAAAAAGGTACCACGATTTAAGGGGAAGAGGGAGGAGGATGCCACGGTACAGTGTCCGCAATATTCGTCACTCGAATTTTAATGCGACCCGGTGTCGTTGACCGTAGGTGCTGGCCGAGGAATGCAGAAAGAAGGGACTTCCGGCGGACACCTTCGAACGCGAGCCGCCGGAAGATGCGATTAAACGTTCGCCGATTCCCCTAAAACCGTCTCCGGCCATTCCCAGAACGACATCCGGGATGGTGGGCCTCAGGTCCCTGGGCCCGGAATACAATCTCGAATTCACCGGCCGCTGGTACGTTTCCCCAAAATGGACGATCGAACCGCCCGAAAAACCCGGCGAGTTCCGCGTCACGAAACAAAACTTCATTTTCCTCGGCTAGAACCCTCGCCGATTTGATTATGCTGCTTTAAAATTTTAAGTTGCCTAAGCATGCGCCAACTGTACTTTCAAAGAAACGCTAAATCGTCAGATCGAGCGATTAAGTAACCCTTTCAAAGATTTTAGGGTAAGTGCCCGCCGTGAGGTCATTCACGAGTGTCTAGGTCAGCCGGTTCCGTGGTTTAGTTCAATTTTAACCAGTTAACCCCTTGGCCTACGATTTATTTTACAATAAATGTCTAATTTAAGGTTTCAACTGTTGTAACAACGAATCAACTTTGTATCACGCTTTATAATTTCGTTCGAAATATTCATAACAAATAGTGATATTTGACATCTTTGTTTGTACATCTATTTCTTATTAAAAATTACAACAACTTTACCCTTCATACTATTCTAGATGTACAACAAAATATGTCTTTCGGATATGTATTTGTAAACATTAATGTATTACAGCCGATATGGTAAATGGTAATATAAAAAACTGTATTGTTATAAACAATCTAGTAGACGGAGTTCCTTAAAGTAGATTAGGTCGAGGTACCACCCCGATTCCCATGTCCAATTTAAAACCATATTTTTCATTATCGATCTCTGTGCATCGCGTTAAGATAACCAACACGAAATCACATCGTTAGATTAAACTTTCAGAAAGTCCGTAACATCGAGGAGGACAGTCTGTCGATCGGTTTACTCAGCGTTAATACTAAATTTATCGGTACTGATAGAAACACGTACAAAAAGTACACACTGTATATAAACGTTTGCAGTTAAACAGTGAAGGAAAAAATAACTTACAATACGTGTTCGTCGTGTATAAATAAAAAGTAATATTTATTGCTACTATACCGCGTGAAATCAATCTGTATCGGAAATCTTAGTGAGGCAACGCTAAAAAATTGCCACACTATTATTTAAAACATGTGTTCGCATCGCTATACTTGTATCCAAGGAATCGATAAAAATAGAACTGTTGTAAGGACGAGAAATAGTAAAGAAGACAACTCCGTACTTAAAAGAAGAAATAAATCATACTCAATGAAAAGGATTAATACTCGTTCGAGGAATTGATACAAACAGTTGACTGCGTGTTTTGTTCTTTTTGTATACAGTGCATTGTACACTGTAACACGTGTATTAAAAAATGGATCGTGAAGATGGATGTGCTTCGAAACAGTATGGCAATGAGAGTCTGTTCTCTTTTTCTTCGGAAAATGTTAAAATTGTCGGAGTAATATCTATATAGACAATATGCTTTGTACATGATATTTAATCACTCTAAAATGAGATGTTCGTTTGATTCGTAATGTATTTACACGCCAAACCACTTCTTTTTGAAAGTCGGTGGTAATTTTTCTGTCAGAGATATCGGATTCACTTCGACCGCAACCATTTCATCGTCGCTTAACCAGTCCAGGTAAACCAGGTGCTGCGAACAGTGCGGGAAACGTTAACTTTTACTTCTCCAACGTGATTCGTTCAACGGATAATTAATCGTACCTTATACTTCTTCAGAACTTGAAAGGTTTGTTGAGACTGCGAGCTCAGAATGGAACTACTGTCCTCCGTGATGTCGCCGTTCTCGCGTTTTGGAATTTTCGCCTCTTTCTCTGGAAGCTCGTTCGACTTATTGATCACGTAGACGGTCGAGTCGTCGTGCATGATTATAATATTCTCGTTCCGTGAATCGAAAATTATATTCATTATGGGGAACGATCGCGCGAGCCATTGTTTCGGCAGTCGGCTTTGCAAATTGTTCGAGAATTTCGTGTACTGCCTCTGCAAAAGATTGTACTCGACGATCTGAAACGAAACACACGGGGATTGAATAGTACAGATAATTACCGATAAAGCCGCGACGTTTTACGGCTTTTAATTTTGCTCGCGGTGAAATATTGGAAGGGAGTTATAGCAGTAATCTAGCGCAAGCTCCGTGGAAGGCAGGAAATGCTGCGGGATGGATTAAATGTTTTTCACGGGCTTCTGTAATTACTGTTAAACTCGTCGTTTTATGATGCCGGATTGCCTCGCTGTAATACCGTAATATTTCACGGTTGACCCTATTTTTCTTACCTTGTGGTCAGAATACACCACGACCAAGTTCAGAGTATCCTTCTGCACGGCCATAGCAGTTGGAGGACAATTGTACTTGGGCAACAACCACGTCATAGGCGAATCTGTTTTCTCAGTTTCGCTGAGATTGTAGATAGCAATTGCGCCTTGACAGTCGGCGCAAATGAAGTATTTACTGTCAGGGGAGAAACAAACCAGTCCTATATTCTTGATAGATTCCTTTTCCGTGTGAAACGAACCGAGATGCCTCAGACTCTTGTGTTTCACTTTGTAAAGCGTCACAGTGTTCTTCTTCTCGTCGTTGTTAATCGTTACGAATAATTTGCCGTTTGGACTGAATAACATTTTCTGTATCCTAGTTGCGGAAATGTCGGAGTCGTTCTTCGACAATTGCGTGTCCCCCTCGACAACGTCAAAGTTGAAGACTCTAACGTGAGTATCGGTCGAGTACACAATTGTTTTCGAGTCTTTATTGATGGCGCATGAAATGATATTTTCGTCCCGTTTCGTTTTCAGTTGTAGCAATTTAATTGGCTCCTCTTCTAGCTGATGGATCATACCAGGATGTACAGACTCTGGAGGAACTTTAGTGGGAGAGCCTAGCCTCCACAATTCAAGGAAATTTGTGTACCTTAATAAAATACACCTAGATTTTCTGCAAACAGTAGAGCACGGTAGCTGAAGCAGTGGAGGATACTTAACAAGGACCTTGGGCGGATAGCTTGATTGAGCTAAATATCCGTCCACACCTGCAGAATATAGTTTTCCATCTGCATCAATGAGCGCTCTTACATCGTGAGTATGCAACCGTCTTTCAATTCCTTTTACCCATTGCGGTTTACCAGTAGATTTTGTAATTATTTTACAAAAACTTCTTACCACAGGATCAACACCGGCGCAATATACAATGTTCATATCATGGGATAAGGTAACAGCTAATATGTCTGCGGTATGACTTTCGTGGGATTCGATTAAGGTACCCATGTGAGGGTCCCAAAATGATAAACAACCGCGAGAATCTCCAGAAACTATAACATTATCATCTGTAACAGCTAAGCACCAAATAATAGTTTCTCTTTTAGCCTCCTTTCTAGATGTTGTCATCTTGTGAATCGCGTGACCTGATATAGCACTCCAAACCCTAATTGTATCTATGGATCCTGTGTAAATCATTTCTCCTGTATTGTCCCATTTGATGCAAAGAATTCTTCCTTTCTGTTTATCAAAAATTCTTTCATATATCAGAGCATCGCTGGTTACAATAAATGTATTGATGTATCCATCTTCTGTACCGACAGCTAAACAAGTTTTCTTATGATTGAGATCCATGCACCATGCAGCACCTCCTGTGACTGCAACCTCGCTTTTAATGGACAATGTCATTAAATTATATTCTGCTATCATTCCATGTAGACCTGTTGAGAATAATCTTGGACCGATCCATAGAATACTCTCAATAGAGTTTTCTTGGTGTCCAGCTATTGTACATTCCACAAAAGGCGCATTACCGACATTCCAAACTTCGATGGAATTGTCATTTCTGTAAAAAGATCGATAAAAAGTCTATTATAATTGTACTTAACGTATCAGCTATTTACATAAATAGTATACACAAGAACTAACCTCGCAAGTGCTAACTTCCTAGTTTTTGATTCGTAAGACAAACAAGTAACAGAACGAGGTTCCAAATTATAGAACCTAATATTATGTATTTTACAGGTGGACATGATTTGTTTATATTCGTAAGATCATTTACAACAATGTTGTTAATCTAATTGTACAAACTATATTTACACACTACAAAACATAACCACAACTGTCACGCACGTGGGCTCTGCGATCGATTCATGTTTCACGTTTTTATATTGGTACTAGTTTTAAATGGATCGTAGGCCTACTTAGATTCGATTTTTCGTAGGCTCGAAATTATCAATAAAATGTTACGTATTGAAAACACGAGATAACAATAAAATGACCATATTACAAATATAATTCATTACAGGAAATAAAGATTGTGCCGTATATTTCCACCTTAATAAAACCATATCTTATCTATGCAGTATATTTGCGGGTTATGGAATACACTATCAATGTGTTGACCTAAATGCGCTGATAAATTAAAGGAACCATATACGATTAATTATAAATACAATAATAATGCGTGTGCTATTTTTTTAAAACGTTTCTATCACATTTTTTTTTATGAACGTATCTTTTGTTAAAATAACGTGACGTATCACGTCGTTGAGTATTCTCCGTAATATAAAGAAAAACAGTAGCAATGTCAATAAATTAACAATTAAAGTAATGCAACTAAAGTTGCATGTATTACAGTATACATCTGTTTCAAAACTAATATTATCGAAAATTTCATATAAAATTTATCAAAAGTAACGATAAATTTGTACATTCGATTCCTTATAAGGACATAAACAATTCTGCTATAAAATCTTATTTGTTTCAAAATCGTTAGATATTTTGGATAAAATAAACTTAACGTTTCCCCAGTGGATCGACAAATAATGTTAAAATATAAATCAATGTATTTACACATTGTGATGTAATCAGTACAACATACGTGTAATGCATGATTCAGCTGTGCGTATCATACAAGAGAGTATCTCTGAATCTATAGCTTGCGAAAGTGATGTAAGATAATATTGACGTTCTGAATCACCGAGTGATACCTTAAATTACTAGTAGTATTTGGGCGTTTCATTGTAAAATATTTTTAACATTTCAGAATCGTTATTTCTCTCCACTCGGATTGCGCAAGCGCATCTCAGATACAGTTCTTCTGGAAACCATATTGCATAGGTAAATTGCAACGACGGAGTAAGCTCGTCGATGAAATTATAATTCCAAGCGTATTCGATCAACTCGCATCGCTTCAACGTCTTAAAGTTCTTTCTTAAAAAGGTAAATAAAATTTTTACTCAGCACACGAATGTAGTTACCGATTGTAACAAACTTCTGGAAAGTGTTTTTCTGATAAATGTCGTACACTATACAGTACACTGTATAGACGTGAACATAATGTCTCGTTGCGCTATTGCAAAAGAAATTATTTGTATAGAACATGACGTTGCTATACGAAAAATGTCCGCCCTCGAGGTTAAAGACAATTAGCTGTCGCTCTACTTCGGAAACATTAATAAATCGTTCTGTTTACTTTATCGGGATGTGACATCCATAGGCCGTGTACTACTTGTCACTTATTGTAATGAAATTCACATGTAAAAAAAAATACAAGGTTATGGTTGTTACTTGATGGAAGAGTAAAATAGCTTTAAAACTACCTTCATATTTATTAGCATACCTACTGCGACAACACGTTGCGTAAATAATAACTTATCTGGGCAGTGTTACACGTCACATGCTTTTCTATGCTGATGGTAATAAACGGTTACAGGTATTGTCAGCAATAAACAGATTGAAGTAAAAGTATCAACAGTTTGCAGTTAAGAAACATTTTCGGTGTGAATAATAGTAAATAAAGTGACAGACAGTTGTAAACATTTATGTAAGTTTATATCGGATTGATTATATGTTGTTCAGAGTACAAGTCTTTGTACATTTGTTTGCTGTTTTTATATAACTATTACTGTATGTTTTAGAACATATTGCTACGATTAATTAATATTGTAATATCACAATTTGAAGATCTTTGCTACATTCGTGTGCTGATGTTCTATTACTATTTTTTCTCTAGTAATTTGTTCTAATCGTTGATTATTTTTTATTTAAAAGAAATAAACGATGGCAAATTGGCAAGGTGTACCTCCTGGAGGATATTATCAAGGACAAGGTTCTAGTCTTTTATTTTCTATGTTAAAACTATTTTAAACATCATTTGTGTCTCTAATATAAAAGCAATAGAATGTTTAGTAAATTGTAAACACCATGATGCTTATTTCAAACAGCAATTATCACTTATAGCCATCTATATGTGTCCACATATATGCATATGTAATATCATAACTGTCATGCAATATCACTAGAACTGTGCGAGAATCTGAAAATGTTGGTTCAGAATGGATAGAGAATTTTATTCAGAACTGAAATGAGTTCTCAACAAAATTTCTATTCCTGAAAATTTTCGAGAATTCAACCCACCCAACCCTACATTTGGCATACCTTTAACTATCACTAATCAGCTGTTATTAGAGCACACATGTTTGTAGATGCTTATGTATATTAGAGAGCAGAATTTATTTTATCATAATGTTTTATGCATTAAACACGTTTATTAAACAGGGTATCCACCACCAAATCCTGGTTATCCACCACCAAATCCTGGCTATCCACAACAAAACTTTGGTTATCCACAACCAAATCCGTATCCAGGTATATATACTCTTTATTCTAAAAATATTTATAGATAACATACAATATCCATACAGAAGATATATAAAGGACATTCATTTATTTTATTGCAGAACCTGGTTTTGCTCCACCTACAGGACCGCCACCAGTATATCCGACACATCCTAACATGAATGACATAAGTCCTATAGATGAACAGCATATGAATGCTAATATGAAAAGATTTCTTTTCAATGATGCATCGATCAGGAGAGGGTTTATCAGGTTTGTATAATCTGATTGCTTTTAAATCTTGGTGAATATCTTTAAATTGTAACAATGTATTCTTCTCTTAGGAAAGTATATAGTATACTGATGTGTCAACTTTTAATTTCAACGGGAATAATATCACTATTTGTTTACCACAAACCTACTAAGCTTTATGTGCAACAACACATGGAGATATTTTGGATTTGTTTTGCAGCTACTATTGTTTTGCTCATATGTATACACTGTAGTACAACATTAAGTCGAAAAGCTCCATGGAATTTCATGTTTCTATTCCTATTTACACTAGCAGAAAGTGTTCTGCTAGCTACGGCTGCCTCGACGTATAATTCAAATGAGGTAAAATATAAAAATGGAGTATAAAAAAAAATATATTACGAAACTATAGTATTTGGTAAATGTATTATGAATTTTTTAATTTTTATAGGTGTTACTAGCTGTCGGAATTACAGCAGCTATTTGTTTCGCATTAACGTTGTTTGCATTCCAAACAAAGATCGATTTCACTGCTTTCAGTGGTATTCTTTTTGCTTTACTCGTTGTTCTTCTACTATTTGGAATAGCTGCAACGATCTGGAATGGACCAATTGTAAGATTAGTTTACTCATGCTGTGGGGCTTTATTGTTCTCTATTTACTTGATATGCGACACACAATCAATAATTGGTGGAAACCGCAAAATAGTTATTTCTCCCGAAGAGTATATTTTCGCGGCGTTGAATCTGTACCTTGATATTGTTCCGATGTTCTTACATATATTATCTATTATTGGAGCACCATCTCACGATTAGCTGGAGCGTAAAATGTGAAATGCTTTTATTTTAATATTTTGTTTGAACTCTCTTTTCTTTATTTCAGTCAGAGAGTATTACAGATGAATTATTGAAATATGAAAAAAAAATTCAACAGCATATTATACGCAATAATTTCTATGAAATAATAGCTTTTACATGTTTTTCAAATTATTGCTATCACAAAGAAGCGTAGAGAAGTAAATATGTTGAACTTCGCCTTTAGCTTTACAAGTTAAACAAAGTAATTCCTGTGCGTATTTTAAGAAAGATAAATGTTATTTATAATTAATAATATGGCTAAGATTTTCATGAATGTGAAAGCATTATGAATACGTATGTTTATCCTTAATTTTATTTCTTTTGTATACAGAGTCAAAGAAGTATTATTCATGTACATTTAAATTTCAATGTACCCTACAATAACTTCTCAGGACATGCATATTTTTGTGTATTGTCTTTATATCCAGGATACAATTACTTGGGCGATGTTTAATGTGAAATTTGTTGCAATTTTCGAAATCGTCTTGTAAGTGTATTGTAGATGTCATGTTATTGATAATATTCCAATAAAAATATTCTAAAGTAGAAAACGATATTTAGATTTTCCGATGATTACCATAAATGTATTGTAAAAGTACTTGTATTCGATATTGTATGGGTGTACATTGTCACAAAAATTCTAGTGACAATATTACACACGCAGTTGTATATTACTATTTGTTATGTGGGACATAAGGAAACGAGTACTTGAAAATTGTGAATATTTTTATATTTGTAGTAAATTAGTCTTACACAAATAGGATAAAAGCTCTCGATCTTAAGCTTTCAGATTTTAACTTGTAAATAAGCATATATAGTGCAATGTCGGTATGAAAAAGCATTCAATGTTCACATAGATCTTTTAAGTTTAAAAGCCCACATTCATTCTCACTCTTCTCAATATGGTAACAAATTGCAGCCTCATAGCAAATAAATTGTTCCTAGTTAAGTTTGTTCGTGCAACAATGCATGGAGTTTCATATGGAAAACAAAGCTCCATCAGTAGTACTTATTATCGATTTCTTATATTATTTATAAAAACTCTGATAGAGCTTCAATATTTGTATATATGCAATAAACGTATTCGTAAGTAAAATTGTATATGTGACAAATAGCATTTATATTCCACCCTTTGAAACCCAAATCTAGTTTAAAAAATTCACCTTTTCAAACTTATTTGAAATCTCTTAAGATATTCCTTTTATACTTCAAGTAAAACATTTTTTCTGAACAGTTATCGAATAAATTGAATTGAATTTGTTTAGGCAGTGATGTGAAGAGTTTAATTATACTATTATGCTTTAAATTATGCTCTAAATCTATCCACAAATCTATTTTGAGTGGCACGATTTGGTATATAAGTTTATTATGCGCCATTAAAATAAATAATATAAAATTAGCAGCACCGATTAGAACTTTTTTCCACCCTCCGATCGACTGTTACTCTATCAGGAGCATCTTGGGGTTCTTTCCCATGTGTCTTTTCTAAAATTGCTTCTGCTAATTCACTAAATGCACGATCAATGTTGATGTCTGTCTTAGCAGATGTTTCCATAAATCTGATACCATGTTCTCTGGCTATCTGTAATGTTACATCAATTTATATATTTTAAACATTTACTAGCTAGATATAATTCACAATATCATGACAATTAAGCTGTCATTATTTTACCGCTTCTCCTCTTTCTGTGCTGACTGCACGTCTCTCCTCCATGTCGTTTTTGTTTCCTAATATCATCTTTTCTACATCTTCGTTTGCATGCTATAATAATAGAAAATAAAATTATATAAACCCCAAATGTTTCGTCTTCTTCTACCAAATATACAAATTTTCAATTATACTTACTTCATCGATATTTCTTAACCATTTGACAATGTTTTCAAACGTTTTCTCATTGGTAATGTCGTAGACAAGCATAATACCCATTGCACCCCTATAGTATGATGTAGTAATAGTATGAAATCTTTCTTGACCAGCGGTATCCCTGCAAATATATAGATTAAACAATGTTTAGATATATATTTAATATTTCACAATTTACCATATTTGTAATTTGATTTTCTTTCCTCTTAATTCCACTGTCTTGATTTTAAAATCGATACCTAAATAAAGAAGAAGACAAAATTTAATATCTATTCATATAAAACAATCTAACACGATTTCTCATTCATGATGGAATGGAAATAGTTACTCTTTTGACACTCACTTTACATTAAAAAAGAGTGATACTTTAATAAATTTTCACATAAAGAATCAGACAACGTTTGTGCAATGAATAATTCACGATTGTAACTGAATATCAATTAAATTATGTTGAAAAAATTAACAATTAACAATTAATGTTTTTAATCAGCAATTGGCGATCAAAGAATGATTTACAATTAGTAATTGCCAACTAAATTCGTCAATCGATTAAACCAATTTCGACCAATTTTAATTATAAAATTGTTTCAACCATTAACATTAGGCCAACCGATAAAATTAGAAATTTGAATTGATTAGTACCGAACATTGTTTTGATAGTACGATATTGCAATTTGATTTTACATTTATCAGCATAACCTACTATACCGAAAGAAATTTCCACTGTCGGATGATCCGGTTCGCGAGTTGCGCTTCTGTTACGTGCAGACAGTTAATTCTCCGTAATTATTTCTCTTACCTATAGTAGAAATGAATGTTGTTGAGAAGGCATCGTCCGAAAATCTAAACAATATACAAGTTTTGCCGACTCCGGAATCACCGATCAGCAATAATTTGAACAACAGATCGTACGTCTTTTTCGCCATTTCACTGTTGCTTCGCGTTAACGAGATGCCGAAGAAAACAAAACGAGTCGAACCTGTGGAGCACGATTCACAGTTTTTCCAGACGATGATGTTTCGAACATCGAACGCTCTGAACGATTATAGGTTTCAAGGTCGGACGAGGGCGCGTCTCGACGTCGAACGGGGGCCTCTTTAACGACGGAAAAACCGGTCACAGGGGCTGACTATTAAAAGACAATACGACGTCACACAACAGACCAGCACGCAGAAGCATCAGGGTAACTTTGCACTTTGCGTCCTGACGGAGTCCGAACGAGTCACAAAGTGTATCTCGACTAACCAATGATTTCTTGGTACGAACGTTTCATCGTTGTTACAATTCACGAAACTACACCGGGTTCAACTGCAAATATTCCATCTACCACGGGAGGTCACCACCACTGCAAGAACGATTTTAAATTACCCGGATGTTGGACAGAATCTATACATAAATCAGTACCGTGTTATTGCTTATTTTATCGATTTCGCACTGTTCATTTCTACTTGTACATATACGTAACTGTACTTTGTTTGCTCTCTGTATCGATGCGTGTCGAAATGAACGCTTCCGACGCTCCGCGACGCTACGTGCTTTTCATTTTTTGCTTCACTTAATTGTTATGTCAATAATAACGTATCAATTGAATAACAAACAAAACAACAAATTCTTTGGAACAGTACCTTCACGGGATTCCTGTAAAATAATTCCAACTTGGAACTGCGATTCATAGACGCCGATTAAGAGTGGTATTTATCGTTTACCACATTTAGATATAACGCGATGATGCACATCGGATATTACATACATATGTGGCTGTTGTGTACGTGCGTGTGTGCAAGAACCTTTGATGCATCTAGCAACAAGTAAACGAGTTTAAGATGCCACGAATCATGTACAAGGTGTCTCGTTTAAACTGTTATTATTTCTCAATGTTTCCGAAAAATGTCTTAACACTTTTTTTTATTCTATTTGAAAGTTGATCGAACAATTTTCTTTAGTCTATCTGTTTTTGAGTGTTCAAATTAATACTTTAATTAAACACCATATGTATGCATTATATATATATATATATATTTAACATAACCACTTACCGCTGCAAACAATTACGTCAACAATCACATCCATAAAAAAACTTTCTACTTCTTAATACGAAGAATTTAATTAATTAAAGATGCTTCTTCTCAGATTGCATTTTTTAGTATACGACAAAATAATATTGTTTCTGCTCCATGTACAAATGTAAACCATTCATTTGTTGTTCAAGTGATGAGCATATATCTAAAAAAGATATAACGTGAAGATACAAATATATGTTTTTTTTCTCAATAATCTTATAAATTCCATACGGTAACATTATTTATTTTCAGCTTGTTGGCCTCCAAAACAGGAGTCAGATTACATGCATCTCTATATACCTCATACAACTGTTCTACTATAAAAATATAAGCTATTTTCATATAAGATAAACTTAAATCTAGTATACATAATACGCACTTAGGACAAACACTTGTTCGATTAGTTGTGAAACGTGACTCTTTTCATGTAATCTACGTGTACGTAGCGTTTAAAAGAGTAACAAAAACGTTGTACGATTAAAATATTTAATTAAACGATCAACTACCCGCGGAAAATTGAATAATGGTGTGATCACAGACGAAGTATAGGGACCACCCCGTTCACCTTGTCTGTGGTGTCATCTATTTGCAATTTCAGAGTGAACGGCAAGTGTATCGTTGATCGGTTTCAGGCATGAACGTTAGGTGACACTGTATTACCGTTTTTCGCACGTTTTCGTCATTTGTCTTTGCTGTTTGCGTTGAATCAGTATCGAGTGCACGAAAGCGAACAGTAAGTACTGCGGAATAAAGCTGCAGCCGCGTGGGTCCGCGTCAAAGTTCCCACTTTCGGTTAAATATTATGGCAGCGAATATGAATCACTACGATCCAAGTTCAGCTAGTTCCGATAGGTAAGCGACATATACTTGATGTATCATCGAATTGTTTTATTTCTTTTCAAAAGCAAATTGTTTGACCTTTCTGGTTTAGCGAAGACAGCGAGGTCTGTTTGGACGAGCGAGAGATAAACCTCGTCGATGAGCTCTGCGAAGAGGCTGAATACTGTAAACGGTCCGATGTGAGGACAGCAACACAATCTCCCCGTTCGCCTTCTACGGGTAAAAGCATCGTATGCTTCGATCATCAACAATTTTTTACTATATTATTTGCGACGTCACGTTCAGTTTCTCGGGGGTGTCGGTAATTGTATATGTGATACACGAATTTACAGTGCCAGTTTGGAGTACGTGCTTTTGGCAGAAAGGATGTAGTTGGCAGAATGAAGTAGAAACCTTGCGCAGTGTCAGGATGAAATCTATGATTCCTAAAAGTATCATATTAATTACCTTTATCCTTTCTTATTATCCTTATTTCCCTACCAACTATACCTCTGATAATGTAATTATCAAATAGCAAAATTGATTAGCAATTTGTACTTCTTCTACTCTTTTAGTTCTTCATTCTTTGATATATTATATTTGATTGTATATTATAAACTGAGGAATACATTACAGTTAAAACTTTTAACTGTACCATAGGTTCTGAAATTTCAGCAAGGTCGCGAAGACAGAGAACTACCAGCTTGTCCCAGTCTAGTAAGAAAACATCTGCTGAATCCATCCTTAGAAGTAAGACAAGAACAATATACACAGCTGGTAGACCACCGTGGTATAATTCAGCAGGACAGCAAGTAGAACCTTTTGTAATAGGTTAGTAATACGTGTACATGAGATATACACTTGTGAAAGGAGGCTTGAAATTATAAGAAGTTTTGCATTAGGAATTTGTGGAGGCAGTGCATCTGGCAAAACCACAGTTGCAACAAAAATTATAGAATCTTTGGATGTTCCATGGGTGACATTACTCAGCATGGATTCATTTTACAAGGTATAGAAAGTTGTTTTTTATCGCATATGTATTAACTATAAACAATTATTGTTATCAACGACTTTTCTTGTAGGTGTTAAATGAAAAACAACACGACATGGCTGGACGTAATGAATATAATTTCGATCATCCAGATGCATTCGATTTTAAGCTCCTTAAATCAACGTTACAACGTTTAAAAGAAGGCAGAATGGTGGAAGTTCCTATTTATAATTTTGTAACACACTCTAGAGAAAGTAGAACGGTAAGTAGACATTTATGGGCGATTTAGTGTCAAGCTTGTGTTGAGACTATTGAATTCTTTCTTACCCCAAAGAAAACAATGTATGGTGCCAACGTAATTATTTTTGAGGGAATATTGACATTCTATGATGTCGACGTTTTAAAGGTAAGCCAAAGCAAGATGACTGGCGTGACGAGCGCGCAAAGGTACGAAAAACAAAATGAACTCAAATTACTACTGACCCGCTTTCCTTCGATTGGTTAAGATGTGCGATCTGAAAGTATTCGTCGATACCGATGCTGATGTGAGACTCGCAAGACGATTACGAAGAGATATATCGCAAAGGGGAAGAGATTTAGAGGGTGTCTTGAAGCAGTACAGCACAATGGTGCAACCCGCTTTTCACTATTACATAGCGCCATCGATGGTTCATGCGGATATTATTGTGCCACGTGGCGGAGAAAACGAGGTTGCAATAAAGTTGATAGTACAGCATATACATACTCAACTGCAGCTGGTAAAATAAATTGTTTTCCAAACGTTCGCTCTATTGATTACAATTACAATCGTTTCTTATTTTAGAGGGGTTTCAAACTCAGACAAAAGTTAGCTCATTCATATATCGGTCAACCGTTGCCATCTTCTCTCTACATGCTTCCAGATACACCACAAATTAAGGGTTTGCACACATTCATAAGGAACAAGGAAACGTACAGAGACGAATTTATATTCTATTCGAAGCGTTTAATACGTTTGGTCATTGAATACGCGTTATCCCTTTTGCCCTTTGAGGTTCGTATTGTCCAAGTTTAAAAAATAAAACTTCGAACACCCGATGATCGGAACGGGTCGAGACGAATCAAGTTCTTAAAAATTTTGGAATTCTTGAATGTATTAGGATACCTGAGAATAATCTCAAAAATTCTGATATATGCTCGGGAGTCCCTAATATTTTCAAGAACATATAATTATTTAGTTACATAATGGATTGTTTGTTCAAAGGATGTGACAATAGAGACACCTCAAGGAGTTCTATATCAAGGGAAACGCGGCGCCACGGATAAAATATGTGGTGTGTCCATTCTGCGAGCCGGTGAAACTATGGAGCAAGCCGTTAGGGATGTTTGTAAGGATATTAGAATAGGAAAGATACTTATACAAACGAACCAGCAAACCGGGGAACCCGAGGTACTGTTCGCATTTCTTTTTCCTTTTGTCAGAAACCTTTTACAAACTGGTAATGCACGTTACAGTTGTACTACCTCCGACTACCAAAGGATATAAGGGACTACAAAGTAATATTGATGGACGCAACAGTGGCGACAGGTGCTGCTGCCATCATGGCTATCAGAGTTTTACTAGATCACGATGTGATCGAAGAGAATGTGTTACTCGTATCATTGCTTATGGCAGAGTCAGGCGTGCACTCGGTTGCGTACGCATTTCCGCGTGTTAAAATCGTCACGTCCGCCTTGGATCCTGTAGTGAACGAGAAGTTCTACGTGCTACCTGGTATCGGAAACTTTGGCGATCGGTACTTCGGAACTGAACCATCCATAATTGAGAATTAAGGCAACACAAAGATGATTTCAGTTCTCCGATTATAGTTACTTAATCCGTTGTTAAAAACCAAGTACAGTCATCTCTTATATCTTTAATAAATTTGTCACGAGTATATATATATATTTGTACAAAGTTGATTCAGCGATTGAGTTTATTTATTTTAATAATCACACCGGTTACATAGCGTGTCAGGCATTAGAGTGGCGTAGTGTCGACGTTAGAACGGGCGTCGCCGTTTTCAGCAGCAGCACCGGTGCTGCGCAATTGTCTATAACCGCGAGCACTTGCCCGGCGAGAATGTCGCCAAGAGTCCAAGTTTCCGATGGTAATGTCACTCGGTTGGTTCAAAAGATATGTGATAAGTCGATCCAATACTGCCAAATCCTCGCCGGTGCTACCAGAATTTCCTAAACTTTCCGGTGGTCGGAAACTGTCTGAGATCCCTTCAGAGTTTCCTATATTTGTAATATTACCCGCGCCGTCGGCTTGGAGGCCCAATTTTGGAGTAAACTGTACCGAATCATGATATATTATAATACGATATATCGTACGATTATATGATTTTATTTCGTATAGATTTTGTTGAAAATAAAAGATTTATCCATTTGGTGTTCAATAGCTTATTACTTGGCTCTGCTGGCTTTTAATGTTTAACATTTAAGACTGTACTCAAATTATTCTTAAGTAAAAATGTCGGTTTTCTATGGATAGTACAATGGTGTACCATGATTCTCCTTTCTGGTAAAGTTGATGTCTAAGTTATTTAACTATTTAGCATCGCCAATACTTCTTGTTAGGTTTATCAATATAATTAAAACAATTGCTCATCTTATTACGCTTACAAATAGATCATTCTAATTACCTGTTCGGGTCCGTGTTGACCATAACTTATTCTCTGTACTTTGCGGAAGGTCTCGTCGTTGATGGCTTCGCGAACTGCTTTGTTCAACGTTTGCTCCAGTGCTCGTTGTTTAGTTTTACTCAATCCACCGTAGAAGCTGTGTAAAACCATTTCTCTGTTTATTTTTATTGAAAACATGGGTATGTAAAATTGCATAATGCAAAATTGACTCAATATGATGCATAATTATCTATACGTTTTCGCTGCATTTTGTTAGCTTTTTGAATACTAAACTTAACGCTAGAAGCTACATAAAAATATGAAGATTGCATTAAAGAATAGAACTCGATTATTTTAGCGTATAAACTTATAATGGAATTCATTCGATGCTCGGATCTAACAGTAATAACTTTAATTCCAGTCACCTCGAGTCCAGAGAGCTGTTATCTCGTGAAATATTCTTATCGCGAACCAGTCGGATGTCGTGCTCCCAGAATCGGCGTAATTCCGGCGTGGACGTGTACGGAGCAGCAACTTCTTTAATCTGCAAGGAAATCGTGATTCGGTAATCGGCCAAGAGGAACTTGTGCATCACTCCAGCATGCAGGACAAAATGGAGAAAGAAGCATTACAGTGATCGAACTCGTTTATGGTCTGGCAGTAGCCTGAGGTCGCGTGATGGCTTGGCGACACCCGGACTCCTGACATTATCGTGAGAATGATTATCGTAGCATGATTTTCGCTATCCTGCACGATGGGCGTGCGATTACCGATCTCGAAACCGTGATGGCGGGTCGGTCGATAGTCATGACCTTACTCACCTTCAGAACTATTATCGCGGTGATAAAGATACATATCACGTTTATAAAGGTCAAACACGCGCTGATTATGCCGTTGCAGAAGAACTCGACTGGCAAGTACTCCGTGTACACGTAGACGTAGGAGGTGTTGTAGTCTGTGTAGGACTCGCCTTTTATGTGCGGCATTTTAATCGGCCGATAGATCAGCCATATGCAACCCAACGCCCAGTACAGGCCCTACGGAAATTCGTTTATTAGAAATTAGCGGATTAGCTGCTATTATCAATCTGTCTTGTTACTCCTAACTCACGCAATTCACCACGGGTGGTAGCAGGGAAGCTGATATAGCGACTCCAATCAGGGGTCCGTTGCTTCCCTGTAACAGAGCCACCGCCACACCGGTGCCCGATGGAAGGGCCCATAATACACCCATCCAGAGGGACCTATAATTGCCTCTGCAGGAGACACGTTTACCTTTAGACTTCTCCTCTTTTTCCATGATCTTACAATCGGCGAAAGAAACAGCTATTTTTAGTAGTAGTAGCAACTAGAAGTAGTTGAAAATTACCGAGCTTTCATCTCGTCGGTTGGCCAATCATTGTATCCCCAAGGCATCTCTGTGGTGCCCAGAAGTAGACCGAATATGAAACCGAACAGTATGGAAAGAAATATGCCTAGCAACAAACTTTTCAGTCCGATAAATTGTAGATTCCTGTCGGCTATGATAGTACCAAATGTTACCGACATCACGGGACCCTTCGAAAGCGTTATCAACATTGTTATTATAATATAAATAGTTTTATCTTATTTTTTAATCGAGTGACAACAAACGTTACCATTAACGGAGATACCAACATGGCCGCGACTACGTTCGTCGCGCTATTCTCGACGAGGCCCAGCGCCGCGAGGCAACTGTAAGAAATGACAATGATGATTTTTTACATCAGAACGGTAAAACTCGGTGGTTCTTACTCTGCCGTGAGCACCAACAAAACATAATCGAAAGTTAGGTCTCCCCCGCTGCGAACGCCGTCCACAACTTGTTTCACTGTCAACTTCGACCGTATCGACTCCACGAAAGCTTTCCAAGCGTTCTTCCTGTCCTCCGACTCTTTCCGTCTGAAATATGAAATTATGATCAGAGATTTGAGACTTTCACGGACCGGCATCGTACAGTGTAAGCCGTGTCCTAAAGGAAGACATTTTTCAACGTGTTTCGCAAACATTGCGGCTAGCTTTGTCAGAGGATATACTGTATACAACTCTGTTATAACTCTTCCCTTCAAAACAAGCACAAATCTTTCGCCTTTTGCTAAAGATTTCCGTGGAGGGGAACATTTGATGAGTTTGTAAAATAATTTTTAGCTTGGTCAGAGGATATACTGTATACAGTATCGGTGTGTCTTCCGATCCCCTGACGAAGCTAGTTGCAATGCTTGCGAAACGTTAGGAAATTTCTTCTTTTAGAACAGAGTTCTAGACAAGCAGAATTCCTTGTTGACGGTGACCTTCGTGCCAAGTCGTCCTTTATGGCGGCGGATCCGGCGCTGCCAATGCCGCTGTACGTGCACTGCGTCGGGATCACACTGGGAAACGTTTTAAAAAATGGATGAAGACATTTTGAAGAGATACCGCGTGGCTGGTTTCAATTAAATAAGTCACCTTACTATGGAGTTCATCTTGACGCCGATCCCCATTTCCGTGAGACAGTGCAGACAGTTTTCGCATGGCTCTCCAGCAGGAACAGGAAATATTACCTTCGTACCAATAAACGTGAAATTAGAGATGCCGACGAACTGTTACCTTTCCTTACCTCGTAGTACATGTCTTCCTTGTCCTTGCACCAAACTATGTGCTCGACTTTCAGTTTCTTCAGCAACTCTGCCAGAACCTGCAACGGCCCCAAACATCTCTCGGTAAACGGTATTATAAAACTCTACTATTTAGGATTAGTATCGCTTTGTTCAGTGTTACAGCTAAAAATTAGACTCAATTTTTAATATCCTATATTTAGTATTTTATATATTATATAGGTGGGATCAGGACCCCTTAATAAAAGTTAAGAGATTAGGAAAGAACGAGAGGACTTTGTAGGTCGGTGCGGTAACCGATCGGCTACCGCCAGAAAGTCCCGAGTTCAAATCCCGGTGGGGTCTTTTCCTGGTATTTTTCCCTCTTTATAATATATCTCTTATATTATAATTCTATTAATCCTTTGCACTCGAACGGTGACTCCGAGGCACCACTAAAAATTTGCCACACCATATATTTATGTACAATGGTCAATGATGATTCATCTGCTGTAAATTTAATAATTGCAATTAAAAATCTTAATTGTCGTAAGAACGAGAAATAGATAAAAGAAACCCATAATATACCATATAGGATAAAATAGATCAAGTAGAATAAAAATATTCTAGATCAGAAAATGCCCTTGGGGTGTTGGAGTTTAAAAAGTGCTTCGAGTGCAAAGGGTTAATATTATCTCTATATTAGACTCGTCTCTTTCTTTGTAAATTAGTATTTGAGCATATTAACCCTTGTGACTAAAAGTGAAATATATTGATTAATTAATGTATAATTTGAATTGGTTGAAAAAATCTTGTGCTTTGAATATACCGTTTCCATCGAGACGAAGACGGGGCTCCTTCCGCGCAGACCGGAAGTGTCGTGTCCACGAGCTCGAAGGTACGTTCTACCCGCGAAACGATTGGTAATGGCAGCGTCGTTGTCATCGTCGTCGTCGAGCGTCAAAAGTTGAGTTTTCGTTTTCATTTCACGAAGACGCACGTTCACCTTCGGCACGTCCACCGCTTTCTCCGACTTCTCATTCTTTCTTGGACTCTTCACAGGCTCGCCAAAGATCAATTCATGTTCGTAGTTGGTTGTTGGTATGCAAACTAGAAACACGACACCGCCTGGCATTATATTCGCAAGAAATTAGTCGATCCAGATCACCGATACCACAGTTTCGCGATCTACTGCAGCCCGTGGCACAGCTCGCTCGAATCTTTAAGCCTCGAATAGATCTTCCGAACTATCAAATTTAAATTAGCACGTTGCTAATCGTTTTACTGCTTCGTACTTAATTGATGGTACGTCCGCGTTGTGTCAGGTGGTACTATGCGTTTTTCATTATTACCTCGAAAGTGTAATGAATATTTTTTCGAAATTATGATCTTGGAAATATTCTCCATTACGTTCATTCTGTTTGAGTAATCTTTAATTAGATGCTTTTAAGATTATTATGAAAGAGTTTAAGCTTACTGTACAATATTCTTACTTCATTCTGGAACTTGAAAGAAGCAACTTCCTCCTCGTAAGACAGGAGGTCTATCTGCCGCGACCATAGACTACCAATGTTACCGACTTGAAAAACATTCATGAACCAGCATCATATATTATTTTACGAAAGGAATTCGTCGATACTTGTAAGTAGTTGAATTATCATTTACTCTATCATCGGTGCAATAGGTAAGTTATA
>CM052087.1:11061937-11080152 GCA_028453745.1 Agapostemon virescens
ATTCTTGATGAATCATACATAGAAAATATGTAATATCTTTTTATATGTATAGTTCATTAATTGCAATGTACGTTATCTACATTTGCTACTTAGTATGAGAACTAATAATTGTCGTTATAGTAGATAGCCTCATTATTTGCGTATGATATACCAGTTGATTGTTGAGTCTGCTCTGTTTTCCGCTTCTCTCTATAATGATTGAGAAAGTGACATATAATACAAAGAAATTATTAATTTTGCGTCGCTGTATTCAAATAATGAATACCGTTTTCGACTAGTCGAATTTTATTTATAAATTTTGTCATTAAGGAATATTAATGATTAATATGTGACGTTAATGTAATAATATATATCAAACTGTTAGATAATTTTAAATTTGAATTATACCCTTTGTATGTATTGTGCCCTAATAAACGACTACAAAAATATAATGCATATAAACTTTGCTTCGTATGCTCATCAAATGTTTTAACTGAAAATATAATACAGTTAATATAATAATATTCGCTACTATTTTGTTTGTATTATTTTGCGAATACGCAATGTTCCTCTTATTATTAAAATTTTAATACGTATTCGCATTATTGTCAAATAGAAATCAGTTGGGTATTCTTAAACCTATCAAAATTCGAAGTCGCAAGACACATTTAACCTACTATATTTAGTGTATAATAAGATTACGGTGTGATACGAATAGAGCGGCACAACGTTGGTGCAGAACCGACAAATTATTATTTGTTAACATTTTTTCTTGTAATATCCATTAGTCTAAAAATTTATTGTTACAGTTTATTTTAGAATCCTTAGAAAACTCTGGTACTTCCTAATATGACTAGGTAAGTTTGGAAAAATTGTAAGGTTATATTTTTACTTTATAAGCCGAATGATTCTAAACATTCATTATTTCTTTCATACTTCGGTATATAATTTGCCATACTGTGCAGTAATTATTAGTCGTCTCGTAATTTACAATAATTAACAGTACTTTGTAGATAACTATAATTCTACTTTCAAGGGCACGTTTACTTGAAAACGTGTAATTTCAAATCGGGGGAAAAAAGTTGTCTTATACGATTTGTGAAAACTAATGCAATGGTTTATTATATAAATAATTTTTCATTGTAAATTCAATATGATTATTACGTTTGACAGATTCTGAAATTAACGTTTAACAATAATTGATTAGCATTAATGTAAATAACGTATAATTTATGTAGTATTGATTTTTAATAGAATTGGAATTCCTTAATTACAGATCAAAGATAGAGTTAGGAGATGTAACCCCACATAACATAAAACAACTAAAACTTCTTAACCAAGTGGTGTTTCCTGTCTCGTACAATGAGAAATTTTACAAAGACGTGTTAGAAGCTGGTGAACTAGCAAAACTTGCATATTACAATGATATAGTGGTATGTTTACAATTTTTCGAATTTAAGTTTTTCATAAAAGAAAGGATATTTATTGTAAGAAAATAATGAATTGTTTACACTAGGTTGGAGCAGTTTGTTGTCGAGTAGATACCTCAGAGAACTCTAGGCGTTTATATATTATGACGTTGGGATGTCTTTATCCCTATAGAAGATTAGGAATTGGTACTGTAATGGTGCAGCATGTGTTAAAGTATGTCAAAAAAGATGGAAACTTTGATTCTATCTTCCTGTAAGTATCAATAATAGTTCAATTTTTGAATAACTATAAAATAATGTATTAACAATCGAAAGTTTGATGTTCTAACATTTGTTTGTAGTCATGTTCAAATAAGTAATGAAGGAGCTATTGATTTTTACAAAAAATTTGGATTTGAAATAGTAGAGACAAAGGAACACTATTATAAGAGAATAGAACCTGCAGATGCACATGTACTACAAAAAACATTACGTCCTAGAATAAATAAAGAGCAAACAAATATTCAACAAGTAAATCAATAAAGAGAAACAAAAGAGAGATCGTTAATCATTAATTTATGACATCCAAAAAAACCACATGTTCTCGCTATCTGGTAATAAAATAATTTTTATTCTATTCCCCAGTGTGTTATAAGTTATAAAATTAGAATTTTATAAATAATTTAATAAAGTTGACAAATACAATGTACTTCCATGTAAAAAACAAATATAACTTAATAAACCCTGTAAATTGTTAACACTTTCTCAAAATGAAGAAAATTTCTATATCATTAATATTATACATATTGTCTTCTTCTTTGGTATAATTTCATTAAGTTAATTTCGTTTGATTAGTATCTTAAATCTACCAAATTTATGTGTTTACCAACTAAATAAAATATAATACTGTATGATATAATAGTACATCATGTCTAAACTGAAATGTGTTTTGATTTTTTATATCCTTACCCCCTCTTTATAAATAATTTAATGAAATTTTCATCTGAACTTCTCATGACATTGAACATTCAACAAGCATAATTTAAATATTAAGTACAATAGATTTAAGTATATTATAAATGAAATGTAGAAGTATTTGTACCGTTGCCACCATCGATCCCAAATATTTTATATTAAATATTCATATAAAATGGCAACAGGTATTTTAAACTTGATTAAAAATATAGTAATTTAATGGAATGCAATTAGTACCTTTCTATGAAAAAGGACTTATGATAATGGTGACACCATTTACTTTTACATTTTAACAAGAACATTTTTTTTTACTAAGAAACGATTAATACATTAACAAATGTAAACTTTTGCAATAAATAAAATTCAAAATTATATATTTTGATATGGAATGAATTGATAACTAAGGACACGAGGGAAAAAATTCAATGCATAGAGTTATAAATTTTGTAACAGCTGTTAGTATTAATAAAATAAATTTTGACAAAAATCGTAACAAATTTTCAATAATAATTTTAAAAAAAAGTTCAACAATAAATCGAATTCATTAACAACGTCATTAACATCAATCAGCTTCTCTGAAAGTATCAATTATTTAAAATCGATGACCGTAAAGGTATAAATACTTGTAAATTATCTTAACGATTTGTATAAAAAATTATTATAAACAACATTTAAAAAATTAGCATTAACGAAACTTGTTCCCACATATTAACATTTATACTTTAATGAGTATGGGCTACATGCATATGATTATAATGCTAGTAGCTCCTGTATTCGTTTGACACATAAATCAGATCCATCACTAGCTTCTTTTGAGACCTGTAAATTGAGATGAATAAAAATGTATTGTAAATATTAATTATATTTAGTTTCTACAAGCATTTCTTCTTACTGATGTCAGATTAAGAAATCCATGCGGTAAACCGGGTACTATGTCAAGCGTAACTAATACACCAAGCAATCGAAGTTTTCTTGCAAACATGACGGAATCATCGAGGCAAGGATCCAGTTGTAGTGTCTACAAATACAGTGTCAATGTTACATATTTTTCGTTCGTAAAACCCTGAATAAATATCAAAAACCTACCAGCATTGCAATAGGCGGTAATTGTGCTAAAAGATTATCTGGTGCGAGATAGGGACTTAAAAATGGATCCCTGGGCACCGTGAATATAAAGTCTTCCACGGGACACCTTGCACTCTCTATATCCAACTCTCTGGATTCTCTATGCTTTCCTGCAAGTGACCACCCAAAAAGTGACCACGATTTACCATTCCTTGAAATGTCATTGTTGGTGCTATCCGCACCGTTTCCAATATACGCCGCGGCATTTATACCAGTGTTTCGATATAAATCCAAAAACCTTTTAATATATTCTTGAGATTTCGCTCCTTCTGACGGATTCTCTGCACCTACTGTATCAAAGAATGTTAATAACTAATCATTTAAAAGCAATAAACTAAAAAGGGTATAGCCAGATAAGGCAGTCAATTTAGTTTAGGGACACACTGGACCACCTTTTCCGACTGTACTCTTTATGTAAAAAATAATTGTAATCTCCGTACCGTCAGCTTCTGTTAGACTAACAGAATTCAAAGTGGTGTCAGATGGCAACGACGCTAACTTATGCGCGTCGTTTGTCTCATCGCCATTGGGACTGAGAGCTAATGCTATCAAATCGCTCTCACTGACTTCCGCGAAGGACTCCGTGTCGGATTTGTTATCATCCCCAATATCGTTTTCTTTTTCCCTAAAAGTTCAATGAATTGAGATTTACTGATAGATAGTAGTAGATAGAGTAGACGATTTACTTTGTTATTTTCTTGACATCTTCACAAGCTGCGTATGCTTTTAAACAACGTATAAGAAACCCCATGGGTAACAACGGATCCGTCACTGAAAGGAAACGCGAAGGCGACAGTACGAAATCGACAAGGACTGGGGTGTATGCCATGAACATTGCATCCGGTTTTCTGATATTCAGTTCTATACACTTTAAGGTGATCCCCAAATTTAAGTTGGCCCCAGCTGAATCACCTGAAAGAAATTAATCCTGTAAGCTACAAGCAAGATGAAAACAAAAGGAAAAATTATAGTTACTTACCAGCAAGAAGTATTTTCTGCGCTGTACTACCAAGCAAAGTACTTGAATGATTTAAAGCCCATGCATACGCGTATAAAACTTCTTCGAATGCTCTAGGGAATGGAGCTTCAGGTGCTAAACTGTAATCTATACTTAAAATCGGTATGCCGAGGTTTATAGCCCATGTCCGTAAATAAGTTTCATGAGATAATGAAGTCTGTGCTACAAAACCTCCGCCGTGGCAATGAATTATTAACTCGTTCGACGAATCAAGCAGTTCACCTCCTACTCCACCTGAACCAATCTAAGAGAACCATATACTGCATAGGAGGGAAATTATCGTTCCACAAGAACTTTATATTCAATTAAGTAACCCGTGAATACGGAAATAATGGTCGAAAATTCAAGTTGTTGAAACTATACTTAGATCATATAAATTGTCCCTTTACCATTCCTACGCGACGTTTAAAACTCAATAATCTAACATGGATGGGCTTCTTTCCAATGTGACTGTGTGGTATTGGAATTGACACTGTTTTCCCGTCCAGTGTAGAAATTGTCAATTCTTCAGGTGGAATAGAAATTATCTGATTTATTGCCAAAGATTGAGATACCATAGCTGGCAGTCTACGTGCTAAGTCTAATAGAGTAATTCATAAAATACATGAGAAATAGTGGCAACTTATGTTTTTTATTAAAGCAAATGATCAATTTTACCAGTCTCATTGAGAAACCAAAAAGCTTGACAAAATGTTATATCAGCACGTTGGGAGAGATCTACTATACGACGTGCCCTTATCTCAGGGTCTAACATATATTTGACAGAATTAGTACATCGTGACAACAGTGTTCCATTAGCATAAAACATTTCGCTAAACGTTGCCATAGCGACCAATATAGTTTTTATTATTGGCTTCAATGCATCAGAAAACTGAAATCAATTTATCCTGTTATCTATTAGAAATTGATTAGGATTATTATATAATTGTCTTTTAGTACTGTTAATACCTGAAATCCTAAACATCTGCCATAAAAGCAATACTGGTTAATACTATCCATTTTAAGTAAAATATCATGGGGGTTATCATTATTGTCTATGAAAAGAGATGGTTTACCATCAGCCATATTTTCACTCCATGAGTATAACGTTTGTAAATGTTCTAAACAAGTGTACAAAGATGCTAATAATTGCAAACATGCTTCTATTTCTCTGTAAACATATGTACATGTCAATACAAGAGTATTAATATTTCAGTGATGTTACCTATTCATACATTAGAAACTTCAGCAGAACATTTACCTTGTGTGATAGCTTTTACGAAAAAATATAGAATCTTTCTGACAATATATTTGGTGACAAACTGCACGTGAGTGTATGATACATTTATCTATTAAGACTAGAAAACTTCTATACCCATTACCAGGTACATCTACGTCCAAATCAAACATCGGTGCAAACCTACTAATTTCTTTATATACCGGTTGCACCTGTTCTAGGTGATCCAACATTGCCAGATGGGCGGCTCTGATTCTGACACCGTTTTCATCTTGGTGCGACATAAAATATTCTGCATTTGCTTGGCATAAATTTCGCAATGCCCCCCACTGCAAGGGCTCGCAGTCTTCGAATGGCCTTTCAAAGTCATCATTGAGAGACATCTGAATTATTAATTGTTTTCACCGTGTGACAATCAATTTTTAACTAAGTATTTCGTGATAGAAGACAAGTGCAGAACCTGTAAAATAATAATTTCTTATTACTATTATTTAATAAAAATAATATTTGATAAAACATCATACAATACAGATACTATTACCAGTAATATTTTCACGCATTACTACGAATCCCTAAAAGGTTTTTGTTCAATGTAATTAACATCAGTACCTGTGACATTCATGATGTTAGTAACTATAAGGTTAACAATAACGCGACGTACACAACACTTCTGAATAATTCACAACTTGTTATTTACACCACATTACGCCCAGTTGTGCAAATATTTCTGTGTACATTACAATCCACATAAAACGTCAGTTTATATTTTAAATTTGACATTTGCTACATGCCTATCGTCACCGCCATGACGCTTTTGGGATCGATATCAATATCTTACAAACAAATAACAAGCGCTATTTACGAATGCCATATTCCCTTACAGTCGAGCACTTTTGAATGGCATAAGATTCGCGATCGAACACTACCTCATTTGAAATACAGTTAATGACTGCTACGTACGTATTGATTACTCCGTACGTAATACAAGGAACAGAAGCACTTAAAGTTCAAACGATGAACGAGCCCAGTAAAGTATACGTAAAAATAATTCATCGTTCAAGTTTAATTACCAGATAATTGTCAGTCTACCAAGCTGTCGGAATTGCATGCTTACATTCCGATAACACTATTAATTACGACGATAGCAATATCAATTAGACACAATAAATATAATTCGATTCCTGATATCGGTTGTAGTATATATACTTACCAAAACATGCACACATTCGAGTAGTTTTCAACTGTGTTGTTTACAATAATCGCGAATGAAATGAGAACAAATATTACGGTACGATGGTTTTCTGAAACTGACGGTGAAGCAGTAATAGTAATAATATTCATAATTTTCGTAACCGAGTTCAGCCGGCGGTAGATAACTATGTTGCGTTAGATGAATTAATCATAACGATAAAAAGCAAATTAAAGAAATCTCAAGCCGCCTATGGCAATTTAATTATCCGCGACCTTTTTTGCGGACGAACTTTATCGCACAGCTGCATACTTGAAAGTTGACGATTCATTTAAATACAATGCAGTCCAAATATATACGTTCCCACGATGAATAAATAATTTATATTAACCATTTTATTCGCGAACGAAATATAAAAAGGATTGAAATTTAATATTTTCATCATGTGACAATGCATTATTTGAATGCAAAATACCTCCAATTTGTTAATGCTATACAAACAATTATATAACTATTGTAACTTTTATTTTTTTTAATAGTTTTTATATTTTATTAAGGAAAAATAATAAAAATTACAAAAGTTATATAATTTTTTGTATATATATATATATATGTATATATACGCGTGTAAAAATCTAATACAAGAGGTGCATTAGTTTTTACTAAAAAAAAATTCTAATATGTATTTAAGTAATTTTTTACTCACGACAAAAGTGACGAGCGCTAGACTGTGGATCTTTACGGACTCGAAAAACTGGGAAGAAGAGAAAATTTGTTATATCCCAAAAATTGTTATAGTCTTTAGCAAAAGAAGGAAAATGCAACTATGAGCTTATAGATCCATAGTCTGGGTAATAATCTAGTTCGCGCGCTTGATAAGACCATCTGCAATCACCGAATAAGAAGTGACTGAGACATGAGTGGACCTTTGTTAATTTATTTATTGATAAGTAAAATTACATATATCCACAAACACAATACGTTCTTTCACGGAGTGTAATAATGCGATAAAATTTGTGAGTGGCGAGGAGAAATCCTTGTGATGGAGAAAGAGGGAGATTCGTGGAGAGGGGGAAGTTTAGGGAGAGGGTAAGGGCCAGGGGTGGGGAGATTCTTACTTTTATTCTCCGGTTTAGTAACTTTTTTCTACTCGTCGAAGAACGGTCGCAGAAGCGTTCTATAGCAAACGTGTTAGTTTCCGATCCTACGATTAAAAGAGAACTGATAAAACTTCAGTTTATTAATTTTCTTTTTTTTTTTTCTTTCCGTTCCCGTGATCCGAGCTGCGTCTCGGCTCTTGCTGGTATTTATCGTTTATCCCGTATGCCAGATGATCATCGTCTATTGAGCGTCGATTCATTATCGAATTTGGTTGATGATTAATCCATTCTCGGGCCATCAATCGGTCATTCCGTACAAAGCCGCGATCCTCTTTGTTTCGAAGATCTAGCCTGCTGATAAAGTCGTGTGCAATATCGATACACATTGTTAGCGCACGCGTGACTAGAAATTATACACACAGTTTTCCATGGTAATATATAATATATATATATGACGCGCGGAAAGAAACTTCGATTTGGCGCGAGGTCGCTTTTCGTTTATTTTTTTCTCGTTTTTGTTTTCTCTTTTTTGTTGTTTCATCTCGGAACGGCGACGAGCATAAGATCGAAAACTATAACAATTACAGCGCTGTATAGGCGTTATACACATCGATACCGGTATATTGCACGTTACAATTCGGCTCCCTTCCTCTTTCTCTCTCTCTCGCATGGTTTACATCGTGGTTGGACTGCGATCGACACGTTCGTTAAAAAGACGCGGGAATATAGATAGAATCGTAAGAATTCATACAATACCGAAAAAACTGCAAAAATAAAGTTTAGTTCCGTTATTATTCCCATTCGCGTCGGCTTCTAAATCCGAACCGCATTTTCTCTTTCTCTCTATGCAAAGGACGTATTTATTTTTCTCTTTTTGTTTCCTTTTCCTCACTTCTCGCGTGTCTTTTCTTTTCGTTTTTTTTTTTTGTTTGTTTATGTTCTCTCTTCTCCTTATCGTTCTTTTTGTTGTTGTTGTTTGTTTGTTTGTTTTAAGCTAAGTTAATTACCACGGTAAGTACTTATTACCTCTTTACAAAAATCAATTCTTAAACTTATACAGGGTGGCTCGATGCGAGTTCACAGTATGTTGACGGGTGAACCCGGTACGCCGCGACTTAACCGTCAAAACGAATCTCGACCAACAACTGATATGCTTCCGAAGGGACACCCCGAGCTAATACTGACGGATGCATAACCGTTACACGTTTCCCACGATGCTCGTTGAAGTAAACAATGTATCCCTTTATCCGTTACTCCAGTCACGTACCACTTCCGTCCCGTAAAAGATTGGTGGTCTTTTACGAGCACAGAAAGCTTTCGCCTCCACGATGCACAAAAGATAGTACACGGACATTGAATTTTGTAAGTCGGCTAGAATGTTATTCACGCTGTCAATTCACTGCTAGCCGTGAATAATACCGACCGCTAAAGTAGGCTAACCGTACATGGTGTTTCATAACAGATGGCGGAAGCTCGTTAAATCCATTCCGCGACAATCAAAGACAAAACTAAAAATCGCACTGCGACAGTGAGATTTGCGTGCCGATTTGAACTGTAGAATAGTTCGAAAACAAATCGATATTCTTGCTTTTAATTTTGCGTCTGATATTGTCCCTCCTCCATCTGTTTTTTTTCTTTTTAGCAGCCTTGCACACACGACCGCGTATCATCTTTGTTCTCTTTCTTCGATAACGATTCAACGAAAAGTCGGGAAAAGAAAACGAAAGAAGTTCGTCGAAATGATGCATAGCGTTTTCGACAAACGAGAAGAGCCGTCCTCCTCAACATCTGTGAATCCGTATCAAGTCATTTTATACGCGACGTGTTAATGTTTTTTCTTTTTCCCTCATTTTAACGACTATACGCTATAGGTACATAATGTATAGTTAATTTGATAGGTGTACATGTATATGTATATGTATATTGTTCATATATTACGCACGCACACACACACGTGCACACGAACATATATATTTATATATATAGATATTTATATTATCATTATTATTATTATTATTATTAACGCATTGATGCTATGCTTTTTTGTTGTATCCATAGACATATAGTTAATTGCTATCATTTTTATTTTTTTTTTTTAAATATATCTAAAATAATATTTTTAACACTTAGCGATGCGCGAATGTGTGTGCCCGCGTGCGTTTTTCCGTCGGCACATTCCTTTCACCGGAGTTGCGTGAGACAAAACAGTCCATGTGTCTTGTGTGTGTGTGTTATCGTTCTCTAAACGGGAGGCAGCTGCTTGAAACGTGCGCTTAGGAATCCAAGGATTCAATTATTCGTCTCCCCGGTTTGCGCAATTCCGCTTAATTTATTTTAGCAAAAAGAGAATTAGCATTGTTTGAAAAACAAGGAGACCCTTATAAGGTAGTAATACCGTAGAGGATACAACTTTCGCAAACGATGAGCGACTTTTAACCCCTTATAGTTCGCCGGTACACGGCCGTTGGTACCGGCAACAATGGAAAGATTACGAGATTATTATAAAAAAATAATAAAACAATGAATGGGGCACATTGGTGTACACCGGGACTTGTTATTTCCTATCACAAGCTTCTTTTCTCTCCGATGATAGAAAAATCAATTCTTCGTCAATCATGAATGATAAAAGAGAAAAAAACACGTTTCTTTTCTTTTCTTTTTTTATCTTTCTCATGCATTGGGACACGTGCCCTATAAAGGGTTAATTACATACACGATCTAATTTAATCGTTTCGGTCTCGAAAGCATCTTATAATTGTAATCAACGTAATACTTGCGCGGCTAACATTGTCATTGTACAGAAAAAACGCTTATCGAATCTATACATTACACTGATCGGTCGATACAAAGGTATACCAGGCTAATAAAAAACGGAAAACGTGCATGATTTATTGAAACAAGTGAAAGCTGTGCTTTCCCACGCGACCCTGGCTAAAGTGCGGCCTACTATCATCTGACCATATACAAATATATAAGCATTAAACGTGTAATATATTATCGTCATCATCATATATATATATATGTATATATATATAATCAATATCCTAAGATAGTTATTGTATGAACCATCTTTCGAAATCATAGAGAAACGTAATGACCAAACAAAGAAGATAGGGAAATGGGGGGCGGGGGTGGGAGTTGGTGGGCGAAGACGGAAAAGTAAACGAGAGAGAGAGAGGACAGTGTAACAGAAGAGAAAAAGAAAAGGCAGGATGTCGAGAAATGAGAAAGTTTAAGAAATACAAAAACAAGAATAGAGAAAACGCTTTGCTTTAACGGTCGCCACTTTAGTCGAGCTAGAATCGAAGGTACTAATGCCACTCAAAAAAACTCCATGTTAACTGTTCCTCTTATTCGGTAGCTCAGGCATGACTCTTTCGACTCCGTTCACGTTCGGAAACGAGGAAACGGCTCTCGGCCGAGTCGAACAAAGCTACTGAACATTTTCCGTGCATACATTCGGACAGCACCTCGATAATATAGTGGACTTATCGTATGGAATGATAAAATATCTCGTTTTTCTCATTAAACTTTAGATACGTTCACGATTCTCAATTTTTTTTCCCCTTAAGTATAAAGTTGTATAATCTAATGTAGACGTTAAGTACTGAAAAGGTCGCTGAAAAAATCAGGCAGTGGGAATCGAACGGAGATGGAAAAAGACAGCTGCATCACGAAGGTGAACGTGCATTCGGTTTGCCGTTCTGATATTTTAAGAGCGTTTTTTTTTTTTTATTGGTTAGCATACACCTCTTTTTGCGTAGTGCTAGTTATTATGCATACGTCACTCTTTTTTTTTTGCCGTTATTATGATTATTTTAATCGGATTATACTTTGCTGCTTTTTTTTCGCCGTGCAAGCCGCTACCGCTGCTATCATCTTTAGTTTCTTTTTTCATGTATTATGGTTCAAGCTGCGCAACCTTTATTGCCATTGACTATCTCCGAAAATATCAGAACTGAAAAAAAATACAGCAAAGAGCGCAACAGCCACGCATTTTTTTTTCTTCGGTTTTTCATCGTCGAAAAACAATGAATTGTTGTGTGTAACCGACTGCCTTTTACTTGAAAGGGCAATCAGCAAGCGACGATTCGGTTCGTTCTTTTCCATTTTGTTTTTTTTTGTTCGTTTTATTGTGAGCGCTCCTTCCTGCGTTTTTTTTTTTTTTAATCCTCAATAACATGACAACGAAACGAAAACAACGTGTATGAGATACTTCCGAAGATGATAATGTGTTTTCCTCCCATATATGGCACATTGGCGTGTTACTTTTTCCTCTGCGAATCGTCTCTCGTAGATAATTTTGATTCACGTGGGAAACGTCACACGCGGACGCTCGCCACGCTCGCGAATCTACCAGATGTTATGGGCATTGCTTCATACATGTCATGTGGAGCATAAAGAACGATCGTGACACGTCGGTAGGCTATATAAAGGGACGTCGCATAATGATACTGTATTGCAACATCTATCACCCTATGGACAGATTTTATTCCACGTATCACTAAGATGCAAATCTCTCTATATACTTCGGAATCTTCGGAAGAACCTCGGACCTGATCAGATATCTTACACTAACAAAATACTATGAGATTCTTGAAGAACATACGCGAGAATGGACAATTAAGACCAAGTTTGCAAATAAAATTCTGTAGATCCAAGATGACTAACTTAATCTTTCACCTCGAAGTATTTGTATGTAGGATTTTCGTATCCGTTGATCTGCATGTTCGAGACGTGTCGCTCCTCTGGTGTAGCTGCTTGATCGACTTCGATGAAACCCTGTTTAAATTCAATGGAAAATCATTAATACACCGATCATTGGGATTGTTAAAATTCTATTTCATTTCAGAAATATGTTTCTCTTTTCTACCTGACTGTGGGGGCTTCTCGCACTGCGTCTTTTGAATACTGCCACGCCAACTACCGCAGCAGCCATAAATGCTATTCCCGCGAACGCAAGTGTGAAGTAGACTGATGTACTCTCCCTACGATACACTTCCCCTCTGACTGAGTATCCCTACGAACATAGTAAGAAATATTAGAAACACTTCTGAAGTAGGACTACTCGGGCTCCAGGACATTTAAAATTCACATTCTATGATTATGTTTACCGGTTCAGAGTGGGACATTTCATGGGTCATGCTGTGAGCAGCTCTAACGAGTCCTTCACTGTGCATCGCGGCAACAGCCGAGGATTGTTCTGGTTGCTGTTGTGGTTGAGTATCTTTGTTTTCGTTTGTGGAGTCGTTCTCTTCCTGTTGCGCCTGTTCGGTACGTAATTCGCCGCGTTCCGCTTTGCGTTGCTCCTTACGTGCTCGCTCGAGTTCCTTTTGATGCTCTTTTTCTACGAACACATAGTTCTTTGTTATGAGACTATTCTAAAAGAAAGTAACCAGTTAACAATAAATTAAATTCATTTTGGCTACCTTGCTGTTTGCTGGTAACGTCAGCTTGATATTTGTCTAAAATCGCTGCTTCCGCTTCGCGTGTCATCGCTAACAGCAGTCCAGGAGTCTCATCTTTGCTCCTGAGGGCCAAAACGTAATCATCCATAAGGCGGCCAATTTTTGCGCTTAAATCAGGATACCTAAATATAAGGAATGAAATCTCCCATGAATTTCGTTCTATGAGACAAAATGCGTGTTCTGAATGCTCGGAATTTCAGAAATCTACAGGTTCTGCGATCGTCGCTGCGTTTCGTTTATCTAACACATTACCGTTCTAACATCAACAGGCTTTGATTGGTGATTCTGTCGATTTCCGCCAAGTGTTCCAAGGTCGCTGGTTTCTCGCGTTGCGCTTGTTCCAGGCTGCTGTCCAGGAGGTGTCTATAGTGAGCGATGGTGTGGTGTCTGTCCTTGTGCAGAGCTCGCAGCAGTTTTTGCAGACACTTCTGGATGCGATGCATCTGAATGGAGAACCAAATGTTGTGAACATAGTTTTCAATTGCTTCCTCTCAAATGCGTCAAAAATCGACATCAATTTTACAAGGTACGGAAGTCAGATAAAAATTTCTCTCTTGTTTCAATTATGTTTTTGTAATGTGGCCACTGTTTTAAATTATGTATACTCATTTCATATTCTCATATGGGGTTTAACATTAATTGCGTAATAAGAGTCTGCTTTACTCTACTATCTCTAGAAAGAATTTGGAGTATAAAGGGTGAAGGAGTTAGTTTTGCATTTAGCTTACATTTGGAGGATTCTCGTTCAGAGCAGCAGTGTAGCAGGACATCGCTTCTTCGTTTCTCTGTTTAACAGCTTCCTGCAAATTGATAATAGCAGATGTTGTACTTTATTGTAAAGAGTGGCTCTTTAATTTTGCTTTAACGATAACGATGAGTAATTCATTGTTAACTCGGTTTTAATGGATGAGATCACGTACTTGTACTCTCTGCTGGTGCATAGCACTCAATTGATGCTTCTCAACAGCGCCATTTTCCTCCAGAGCTGCAACAGTCTCTTGGAATCGTGCAGTCATCCATCGTTTGAATGCGTCGGCAGCAACCGGATCGTGTTCACGAATATCTTGGTACTTCTCCTCAAGATCACTCCAATCCTTCATCACCTAAAACCGTTGTAGCACAAAGATTTCGACACTGGTGTTCCGCGTGATAATAACTGTCTCTCGAAATTCGACTCGCTTTCCCCTAATCTCTCTCCTAAACTCTCCTAGCCATTCTCCTTGCTTAAAATTTGTACAAAACTAAATGATCGATTAGACGAATTTCTTGCATTTACAGTAACACCTCGTCTGACGAACTTTCTAGCAATGAAGTCTCGCTGTAACAATTCCCAAATGTGTTAAACAAACGACTATGGTGCCTTGAAATTTTTATCGTTTTTTCAGTATCTATTTTCAATGTTCTTTTATTATTAAATCTTTCTTCAATAAATTAAGTTCTACCTTATTTTAAGCAACCAGGCTAAGTAGTAATACCCACTTACTTTTGTCACTTTCTCTTTGTGCACTTCTTCGAGTCTCATTTGTGCTTGCTTGTAACTTTGGTGCTCAGATCGTGGGTCAAAGTGTGTTAGGTATGGATCAGGTGTGCTCTGAGACTGCGAGGACTGTTGCGTGCTGGTGCTAACCGGCAATGGCATTGCGGTAACATCCTGCTTAGGTTTCTCTGTTGTAGAAACTGTTGTTGACAATCGACTGTAGAAAAGAAAATGATTCGTTAGTATCTTAAAGAACTCAAGACCATAATATTTTATCTACCAGAAACCTATTAACCCATTGTCTCAATTTTTATCCAAGTTGTTCTTTTTTATAATATGTAGCCAAAGAAACAAATTTATCGAATAATTTCTCATAGGTGCAACTTTACATTTTTAATAATTTTAAATTCATAAACCTCGTGTTAAAATTGCTTCGATTTAAAAAAAAAGTTAATGTCTTAAAAACTATAACAAGTTGTCTAAAAAAACTATTTCACGCGACTTTCACCTTGTCGTGGTGTCATAGTCATCAAGATATTCCTCATCACTCTCGTCGTCGTCAGGTTGATCGCTGAGCACGTCCTCCGGGACTGCCTCAGAGTCATCGTCATCATCTGCATCCGCGTCAAGGTCATCCTCGTCGTCGAGATCATCCTCATCTTCGTCCAAATCGTCATCTACACCCTTCGGAATCGGCAAGTCGATTGGTTTCTTCGGTTTCACATTTTCTGCAAATTCATCACAAACCAATGATTTTCCCGACTGTCTATTACTGGGGCAATAATTCGCTCTCTCTTTCACTCACACATTCACTTTTACTCTTTTGCACTCGTATGATTCAATCAAGTCAACGAAAATTCAAATGGAAGCAAGTAATTTTACTAATTTGTAAAACAGAATTCCCCGATTCTAAACTTAAACATGTACTGTTAAGATTGAAATTGTTATAGTTAGGTACTTTGGCATCAACATGAATCATCCTTAGCCTGAATAGTGCAAGATTACTGAAAACCTAACCTAAAACTAGCCCAAAGTTCTACTATCGCAGTATTCGATTAAAAACTAATTATCATACTTAGTAACTGTTCATTCCCTTAAATCAATTGTTTCTGATGAAAAGCGAACAACGTATTAAATATTTACACAAAATTAGACGCCAAAATTTCGAACAGTTACGAATCCATAATAATAACTTTCTCCGCTCCGCGTAAAACCTTGCAGCATCAGATTCGTTTCAACAGTTGCATTTCTGATATGGTTGTGGACGAGACTTCCGTTTGCAAAAAGATTTCCAGCTTTCCAAGGAAATAATTATCATAAGATTATTCAGCCACCTTTGTCGGTGGCGGTGCGGAGTCGTTTCAGAAACGTAATTTACTGATGTCCATCCAAGACGGTGGGGCAAAGCGAACTTCATTCTCGACGTATTAAAATGCCCGAGGGGAAATCTACATGTCCATTTAACTCGTGGCTTTCTGAATCGCACCGCGATAATACGATTCCCCCAGAAAAAAGACCTCGAGTCATGCAACAACGCATACTAGGTTAGGAATCATAATTTTTCATCGTGAACATTCAATTTTTCACACGTTCCATATCTTGACAAATCAAATTTTACTCGTCTACCGATAACCCCTTCGAAGCTTCGAAATCTCACATAATTATTAATTACTCATAATCGAATTAAATCAAAGATAAAATTCAAAAACTCAAAGAGACACCAAATTGTCCCAGGAACTAGAGACGGAACAGGAAACGACAAGTTTGAAATAACCTTTCATACAGGGTGTTCGAAAAATGTTCGACTTCCTTGGTAGAAGCGATTGTCAGAGTTAATCTAGAAAATTTTATTACAATATACGATCGAATAGATTTCCATGATGGTAATTTTATAAAATGTTTAGTTCTGTAATAATATTGGGTTGTCCAGAAAATTCGTGCCGATTTTGTAACGGAAGATTGAAACGTAATTTAAGTTTTTTGACGAGCCAATATTAACACTTTACTGACTGGCAATTGTTTCAGGATTTTTTATGGTCTATATAGTCCATGACTGAAAACTTTTTAACGGATCTATCAACACCGATAGCAATTTTTATTGGGAATCCACGGAGCATCCTTAGTAATAATATCTAATTACTTCGTTACAAACTACAATGTAAAAATAGTTTTTTAAAACTTCGTTCTGTTAAGCACAATTACTGAAAGTTCTATTAATTGACTTCCGGTCGGTGAAGTGTTACCACTAGAACTATCTAGTTTACGAACAATATTAACAAAATAAACTTTTTCCTAAAAGTTTTAAAAATATTTTTTAATAAAAATATTAACCCTTTGCGGACGGGTATTTCAGCCTAAGCGTAATTTTCGTTCATAGCACTCCAAAGTATAAAATTCTAGATTAAGTTGACGCTCAAGCAACTGATTCGAGATTCTCAGTAATAAAATGTTAATTTCGACGGCCATTGCAATTTGTTTGCATAAGTCACACATATAAGTTTCGGCCAAATTGATGAACGCATAAATGCGGCGATAGTCCGCAGAGGGTTAATCTAGTTTATCAACTAGAAATAAGTTTATAAACATATTGTTTAAACGATAAAACGATGCCAAAATAATTGCGACTACGGAAAACAGGTTTCCAGCCTAACGCGCAACGTTGAGACGCCGAGTCGGACGGTCTCGCGGATACCGAAAATTCGCCCTTTTCGCGAGGAACCCTTCCCCGCATAACACGTCCCTTTCCCACCCTGAAAAACTCTAATTTGTCTCTGTTATGCTGAAGAGGGCAGCCGTCTTGACTAACTAGGTTCTCGAGATGTTCCATTCTCCGAGAATAGACACGCTGATGAGCTGACTTCTCGAGTTCTGCAAAGGCAGACAAAAGCTTCGCCCCGACGTATCCTCCCGCTGTGTTATCCTTTTATCTGGGTCATGTGGCGGTTGCGTTGGCAGTTTTTTTTTTCGCCTGGGGAATATTAGTATGTCTATCGCAAACTATTGACAGACGACCCTGCGTCCACGCAAAATGGCCGAAAAGACGGAGTGGTCCGATCTATAAACGAGGAGAAGCCCCGATGATCCTTTGAAGCTGATTTCCGCGTCGCCTGTTGCTTTTGACAGTTTCGCTGCCAATCCAGCTGGCCTAGAAATTCTATAACGTTATAAATATTTAATATTGAGCTATAGTCGCGCTTATGGAACTGTTTGTGATTTCCCGTTACTTTTTTCCCGAATAAAAGAACGATTGAGTAAAAGA
>CM052087.1:11119325-11133987 GCA_028453745.1 Agapostemon virescens
CTCACCGCGCGTCTAGAAACGTGTAGTCAAAATTACAAAAGAATCGGCGAAACTAAATTTTTTGACTTTCTGTATAATCATTAATATTGATACACATTAATATATTAACGTAAAAATTTATTTAGAAATCGTACAAATAATTCTGTCACCAAAATATGGGTGAAACATGGCAGTCAAAGTGTTAAAACAATCTTTCTCAATCTTATTGGTCACGTAATTCACATCAATTCCAATATTTACAAAATTTATTTTCTATATCATTTATTAAATCAATGCAACTAATTGCTGAAGAAAAGTCGAGACGTTTGGTCGAATCTTAAAAAAGTTATTTAGGTTTGAAGAGTGTCCGAATACTTTCGTGCTGCTCTTGATACCGTGTAACATCTCTAGAAATAATTTTTCTTTTTCTTTGTACAACGAATAATTTCGATGCTATTCGAGACGATCGAGTTAGAATGCCGTTACACTCTGTGCGTCTTATTCCCTGTATATCTCTGCGCGTATTTATTGCGACGATCGTTTGACGACCGGCCCTGTACCCGTCTCTGTTACAGTATCTGATCAAGGTGAACGAAATCAAAACCAAGAAGGGAATAGAACTACTTCAGCATCTAGTCGAATATTACCATGCGCAAACCAAGTAAGATATTCCCTGAAGAAATTATCTTCTTCTTAAATACTTTCTTGCCGATAGAAGTCACCGGTTACAGGATTAATCGATTCTGACCACTGGTTTCATCGAATTGCGGATTTTGTGCGGTTCTAACTAAAGAAAACTAACTAAAGCGCATGAAAACTCTCCGGTTTCTTAAAATAGACTCTGACAACTTTTATTTTGCACGAAGATCCGCAGTTTATTTGTAATCGATGAATCATTGATCCATAGCTGAAAGAGTTACAAGGAACTTGTCATATTGAACTTCGTTTCGTTGCAGTTACTTTCAAGACGGCCTAAAGACCATCGAACACTTCGGTTCCTACGTGGCGGACCTCAGCGTGAAGTTACAGAAGATTAGGCAAACTCAGGACGAGGAGAGAAGACGGTTGACAGAGCTGAGAAACCTGCTCAGGAGCTCCGGCTGCGACAAAGAAGTATGCCTTTGAACGATTAACCCTTTGCGGACGAAGATTTTCGAAAATATTGGAGACATTCTCGCTGGAAAGCTGAATCTTGTAATAATGTTTCAAGCTCTGAGTGAAAATTAGAATGTATACTGATTTTACGTTATTATAATAATTAAAGTACATGGATAGTAAGTAATTAAAGAATATGGGGACTTGATGTCGCCAATACGACGAAAACTCGTCCTCAAAGGGTTAAAACGGTGAAACGGTTTCACGGCAAATCTCTACATACGAGTATTTTCGAACAGTGTGTTTTTCAGTTGAACGTGAACGCGAATGCAGGGTATTCGCTTCACCAGCTGCAAGGGGATAAGCAGCACGGTGTCACTCGATCCGGACACCTTCTGAAGAAGAGCGAGGGTAAAATGAGGAGGGTATGGCAAAAGAGACGGTGTGCTGTTCAGGCGGAGGGTTATCTTGATATTTGTCACGCGGACGAGAATAAACCGCCCACACGAGTGAATTTATTAACCTGCCAAATTAAGCTAGTACCGGATGACAAACGGGGTTTCGATCTCATTAGCTGTGAGTTTAAACTGGATGCGCCGAACATGCGGAAAATATGTATCGTTCTGTCGCTACGTGCATATATTAACATAATATCAACGCATTTACCTACCGGTGAATATTCTGTAGCTCGTAAAAAAACCTATGAATCACGGTGTGCCTTCGCGATACACCTCGCGTATCTCTGAAGTCGCATGTTTGTTAATTTGCATTTTTTTCTAGACTCGTTTTTCCTTTTTCTCGAAATCAGCATAATAATCATTTCCGGTAGGTAAGGCGTTAACAGAAATTCAGTTCGACTAACATTTTGCTGGTATTACAGACAACAGGACCTATCACTTCCAAGCGGAGGACGAGGCGGATCAACGAGCATGGATGTCGGTTCTGGTGAACTGCAAAGAACGCGCTTTGCTTCGAGCATTCGACGCCAGTGGCAAAGCAGAGGCTGGCACCGGGAATCCGAGTTTAGTTGAACTACAACAGGCAGTGATCCGATGCGTTATGAGGTTACCAGGAAACGATCAGTGCTGCGATTGCTCCTCGCAGAATGGTAAATTCTAATGGGACACGTTCTCGGGAACGAGCGTTAGTTAGTTAGGTGTATCTCCTTTTATCTAAAGCCTGGTACACGATATGGGGCTGCAAATGACAATGTAACCATAATATAAATCATAGTTGAAGGAGTTTGTTATTTATAAAATAGTAATAGATTTACACTCCCAGACAAAAAGATAGCACACCCGTGATATCTTTAATTTTTCGTGTTAAGATTATGGCTAGCGTGGAAGATCTGAGTTATATGTAAAACGTACCTTCTACGAATATGTAAACATAACATAGAGTGACCTTTACTTCATTGAGTTCTCTTAGTTGGAAGAGAAACACGTAATCTGACGCAGGCAAAATGATAGCACACTTGAAAAATAAAGATATATATTTCATATAACACTACTACATGTTTCATATAACAAAAGTATATTTCTTATAATAATATATGTGCAAAACTATATTTTTCTAATAATGTGTAGAACCTCCTTTGTTCTCTATGAGTTCCGCCATCCTTTTAGGTATAGACTTATGTAGTTGTTTAATTTTTATTTGTGCTAAATTTTCTCTTTCGGTCACAATGCATGTTTTTAATTAATTTATGCTTGAAAATTGTCGACCTTCAGCATATACTGCTTGCGAAAGCATTGCCCAGTAATTTTGCCCAGTAAGAAGAGTGGAAATATTCTCCTTTAAAAAATAGTCCTTAACAATTTTAGCAGTATGCACTGCAGCATTATCTTAACACGAGAAATTAAAGATAGCACGGGTGTGTAGTTTCCGAGGGAAGGGTGTCAGCGTTGTAGCACTGTAAACGAATGATACCTGTTTTACTGCGAATGTCTAAAATCACATGTATTACAGATGCTACGTGGCTGTCCACAAATTTCGGTATAATCGTCTGCATAGAGTGCAGCGGTATTCACCGAGACCTAGGTGTGCACATATCCAGAATACAGTCTCTAACGCTGGACAATGTGGGTACGGCTCAATTGCTGCTAGCACGGCATATGACAAATCAGGCGTTCAATGAAGTGATGGAGGCAACGCTGCATCATAATCACAAACCAACCCCAACATCGACCATGTAAGTAGAACCATGTAATCGAATCAATCGTATAACTTTTATCTCCTAACATTATGGTTTTACCGAACAAGGGAAGAGAGATACGACTTCATAAGAGCCAAGTACGTAGACAAGAGGTACGTGATGAACACATGTGCGGATGAAAGGGATCTTCTCTCGGATCTGGAACACGCTGTAAATAATCGTGACCTGCAACAACTTCTGCAAGTTTATGCCGAGAACGTGGATCTGGCAGCGCCGTTACCTACTTCGGTAAAGTTTCACTTCAATCGCGGTGCTGAACTTTCAAAAGTTCGTTTATACACCCTGTCCAACTGGAAGTAACGCGATCGTTGATTAAAACATTGCTGTTTTGTCGCAGGATGTTGGTGAAACGGCTTTGCATTTAGCCATTTTACGTGAGATGGGGAATAGTTTACATATTGTTGACTTCCTAGTGCAAAATATGTCGACTGGTGGAATAGACAGGACCACTGTTGATGGGGAAACTGCGTTGCACCTTTGTGCAAGGCATGATAGAGCGGAGGCGATGAAACTGTTGTTGCGTGCAGGTGCCGATCCTACGCATCGGAACAAACAGGATAAAACTCCGCTAGATATCGCGCAAGAGATGGGTCATCATACTTGCAAAGAACTGGTAAATCATTGGCATTGACTTTGAAGGGGTACGCCATCGTATAAGCTTAAAATTTTTGGTAAAATTACGAATTCTTGTTTCTTGATAATTGTATAATAATAATAATAATTGTTTGGACGAACAATTTCTTATTTTACCAATAATATAAATTTACACGTTTAGCGTTACCCTGCTAAGCGATACCATCAAATCCAAAGAACGAATTTAATAATGTTACACTGTTTTTAGCTGAGCCATGCCCTGCAGAGGCAGAAAACTTTATTCGATAACGTTAACATTGAGTGGAATCTCTCGCACGACGAAGGTTCCACTGACTTTTCCGATGACGAGACGATAATAGAAGACAGAGTATGATCATGGAAGAGTATTAATTTAATTGTCTCATTAGGGATTTTTCTTCTATATCTCGCTTTGTTTCTTGTAGAATGGATGTCTAACGCCAGAGAAGAAATCCCGCAGTAGACCGCCATCTTATGTGGGTGGTGGTGGCAGTGGCGGTGGCACTGGGTCAGGAGACTCACCAGTGACACTGCGAAGTCGAAGTAGCACTTGCGATAGTTTGCAAAGCGGTTCTTCGCCAAGTGCCTCGACGAATAGGCAACAAATGCCTCCGCCACCTCCACCACAAGCAAGGAAACCTGTTGCTGGTATGACCTTTTTGTTTGTTGTGTTAACACCTTACGTCATATCCTTAGCACTTTTACTACTCCCTCGCCACTCTGTAACAAGTCAAAAAATCAATTTTATTTTAATCAAGCTTCATTAACACTTTACACTATTTTATATTATTTTTAATATTGAAACTTCTACGTAAAAACAAAATGTAACAAAGAAAAATAACTAATTCTTCTCAGAGGTTCTCGGTTCAATGATAAGAAAATCGTGGGATGTTTATGAAAATGAGTGACGATTTTTCTTTCAGTACCCGCACCCATGGCCCCGGACATTTCAGTGAATATCCATGGGTCTTTGAAGAAACGTGTCGCTCCGCCACCACCACCACCAGCCGGATGTACAGGTGGTATACCCTCCTCTCATTATGGTACACTACCTTCGTCCGCGTCCTTAGCAGCGTCGACGCATAGCCGTACAACGAGCGAACCGATCTTAGCTGGGCATTCTTTACATACTCTGCCACATGCGTTAAATACATTAAACAGTCAGCATCATAAAAGATCGCCCAGTGGAGATTCTTCAACGGGACACGGTGCGTTTGAAAATTTATGCGAACATATCTACGAATTGACACCTGGCTCGGGTAACCATACCAAACCTTACGCTTCTGTTTTCTTCGCAGGACTTATTGTGTCTCGTCTGTTGTTAGGTGTTGACAAAGTGAACAGCTCCACTCTTCAACGGCCGAGAAATCCTCCGCCTCCAGCACCTTCCGGCATCAATTCCTCGAGATTAAGTAATGGACGTAGTAGCGAGTCATTGAGTTCCATGTGTTCAGATCATGGCTTGGGTAATCCTGTTCCACCACCGCGCAAGGTAAGCTGCGAAACATTCGTGTAAGTTACTGACCAGATTTGGGAATATGTATTTTTACGAAAGATTTACGACTCCTCTTCGAGAGAGGAGGGACGAGATGTTGAAAGAGGAAATCAAGGAAAATACTCTCTCCTGTATTACTTTTTTTTTTTATCATGTTATTTTCGGATATGTAATGCAATCCTACTGAGACATTTTTATTTTTCACGCTAAAGCGAATGACGTTTTATTTATATTTTATTTGGCGCAATCATCAATGCCGGTAGACTTCTAACATCTCCTATAACACTATATGTATATGTATATACAATCTATTCAAGTCATTATTGTTCATTTAACAGCATCACTAATAGCAGAAAATTTTAACTAACATGGTGTTACTCCTCCTACGTTCTCCCATGCAGTAGTTGATATTAATAGCTTTTATTCGATTCTTTCTCATAAACTATGGTACTTCGCAAATCATATTAATCACATTCGTATGTTATCAGTAATTTTCAGTAGATTACATATTAATCACGAGCATCATACGTCCATCACATTTTTACATTCTCCAATCTTTGCAGTAATTATAATGCACATCCATTTCATGTTGCATAATTCATTAATCTATATCATCTTGAAAGACAGCCAGAATAAATTTCTAAATTGTCCACTCAACTAATGAATGTTCTTACAAAATAAATCATCTTTAATTTAACTGTAACATGATTAAAAAAATTAATTATTTCATGCAGATATCTATTGTCCACGTTGATAGAGTCTATGTAGAAACAGTTAAAGTTTAAGAAGTACTAGTTTTTATTCGAGAACATAAACAATATTGTGATCTTAAGAAAAAAAAATCGGTATTTAGAAAGTGCATGCATTTCAAAGACAGTGCTTTATGGTTTGTTATTAACCATTGTTGGTACAGCGAAGGGACCGGTCCAGACTAGAGAGCTACGCCGAGGAGCCTTCATCTTTGCTCCCAAATCTGAATCTGGTAAACATCAGCCATCCCACATTACAGCTTGTTACACTTGAAATGTATTTTAACATTGTTATAAAATATTTAAACTAAAGAATACCGTTCATTCTACTATATACATTTATACACAACAACGGAAATTTTCATGTTTCTCTTTTAGATTATACATTCGATATCTTCTTATTCTATTACATAATTAGAAAATTCCTTTCCTGTTCGTACAAAAAAAAATTATGGAATTCTAAATTATGTTTACCTTCATCGATTCAATTTTCTTGTCCGTACAGATTGTAAGATTTACAACACTTGTAATTCTAATTATCAATTTGAATTTAATAATTACTTCAATAAATTGATTCAGTCGAGTAAGTCGGGCGGATAAAATATTTCAGATATTATAGTCATCTTTTCAAGTGTCGCAATGCTTTTGCATGATCAGTCGTGCTGTCCGTAACAATCGTTTTTTCATTGTCAATGCTTTGGGCATAATTTTCGTAAGAATAACATTTTATTTCGATTCGTCAGAATTATTGTCCATACTATGATTGATCCATACTAAACGATTGTTTTATTCAGTTCTAATCAAAACTACATTATTATCTCCTGGATTTCTACTGTGAAATTTTTAATGATTAAACAATGTGTGAAAATAGAACGTACATAATGATTAACGATACTGAATGACTAACACTCAAGCTTCCTGTGTACAAATCCTATATGTCGATGTAATGTTTGTATTAAACAAAGTATTATATATTGTGCTAGGATGCTTTGAAAATTAATTCTCGCATGAGCCTCCCAAATTTATGTTAACAATAGCACTTGAACGCACTGGGCCCTTATATAATTACTCTGGTGTGAACTATACTCCCCTAAACTCACAAAGTGGATGCAAGCAGTTGCAATAACGAAATGTAGTTCATTCACCATCTAAATTATCTCATTGTAATCAGAAGATGGGTGAGCTATCTACTTGAATTGTTTCAATTATTGTCAAATTTAATTTTATGAGCAATCATTACTTATGTTACTCTAGAATTAGTTTGCGTAATTGTACAAAGAAAATACCTGTGTCACAATAACACGTTATCTTCCACTTTGTAATTTTACATTGTATTGATAGCATAAATCTAAGGACTTAGTCTAAGCAATACTTATAACAGGCATGAAATTGATGCATATTATTGGAAATTCTAGTTCAGTATAGATAAACTAATGAAAGAATACATGTATTAGATTTTATAACAGAGATCGTTTTTTCAACATAATTGATCATAGCGTACCTACTTAGAAATGTGTCAGATAAGATTAGAAAATTACTACCATCAGAAAAACAGTTTAGTAACTGCTTCCAATTTTTAGAATCGTGTAATTAGGGAAAACAATTGAAAAATATGCATGAACTACCATATAGAAGTGTCACTTACACAGTAATAGTTAATAGACTCAGGTACTGAACGAATAACGTTCAAACATACATTAGAAAAACTTAATATGTAAATAATTTGTATGTAATAGGTAATAAGCAATGTGTTAACATCGCAATACAATCTCATATTCTTTGAAAACAGTTTCTTCTATGCATGGTACTCATAATGGTGGAAAAAGAGATAGAAATCAAACAACATTTAATTAACTGTGCACGATTTGCATACATTCTTGGATAGAAATTATCTCCTTCGTGTCTTCTCTATCTAGAATTTCCAATTTAGCTGTCTTTGTGATTTAAGGAAGCATTCTTTGTTTCCATCAATTCTTAGATGTTAACCCTTTGACACCAGACAAATACCAAAAAAAAAAATAAAAATTACGCTCTTACCTGAGGTCTAATTAAATTTTGCCTTGCAGCCCTAGCTTTTTAACGAACTAAAAAGTATTTTCAAAAATTGCTGCGTTTAAGGCAACTTGCTCTTTGTTAACATTGTGTAAAAATGCTTAAATGTTTGTACTGTTATAAAAAATATATACTGTTGTGTTTGAGAAAGTCTACAGAATCTTTGTTACGTCTATTAATTAAGGGGATATTCTGAGCTTTCATTCTCAAACAATCAATTCCTTATTTAAAATATTTCTTAACACCTTGAAGAGGAAATTAAGTATTTCAGAGACAACAGTTTTCATTGACTTATCTTATTTCTATACAGCTATGCAAATCAAATATTGAACTGCATAAGAAGAAGGTAACTTGCTAGCATATGTTTGTGTTACATGACGTTGGTCGTCAGGGGGTTAAAGAGTGCTTGCTTCGTCCATGGAGAAATAAACTAAGTGTTCACACGTTGACGCATTAATTCTAATCTTGTATTTGTTAATTTTTAGCCAACCTCGTCAACTCTAAGCGGACTGCGACGTTGTCGAGCCCTGTACGACTGCGAAGCGGATAACGAAGACGAATTGTCTTTTCGAGAAGGGGAAGTGATCATCGTCACCAACGAACAGACAGACGATGACAACTGGATGGAGGGTGCATTGGAAAGAGCCCCGGAACGAAGGGGAATGTTCCCAATCAGTTTCGTACACATGTTCCAAGATTAACATTCGGTAAGCCTGAACTCATTGGCAAGTGTATCCAGTACTGCCAGCACCGTGAGTGTCGCAAGCCTTGGCAGGAAAAGTTGGATGCGAAAGCCAAAGGATTGATACAGAGAGAAAGAGAGAGAAAAAGCGTGGAGATCATACTCCCCGCAGACACCTCCTTCTCCGCAACCATCATACCCCCATAGAAGACCCATAGGCCTCGAACTTTTATATGTATATCTACGTCTATCTTTCATCTTGACAACTTTCGAAGCTTGGTTCTACACCAAAAAACAAAAAAAGACTTGATTTCTTTGGATTGCTGCCTTTCTAGTTCACTCGAAGTGCTATTGTCCACAAATCGCTATGCGCCCTGGTACAACAGTGTCTTGGATAGGATGACAATCAGTTCGTCGGTTAAGAATTATGGTTTGCTCCTGCATTGGCACTCGAGTACATTGGACTCGACTCTGTTCAGAGCTTTTGAAGCATGGTACCGCTTGAAATAGGAGAGGAGGAACGAGATCAGATTGCCTGTGAGATAGGGAAATGAGAAGTACACAGAGTTTACCTCCTTCGAAAGAAAAGACAAAAAAAAGAGAAAGAAAGAGTGAATGATCCAAATTCGACTGCGTTACGCGTTGGAACATTATGGTCGCTCCTGGCCATTGAGAGGTAAATCCCATGACAATGTCTATCAACTTTTATTGGTTGAATTCCTCGCATTTTTATATATATTTTTCTTCTTCTTTTTTTTTTACTGATGCTATTTAAGGACCGTCGTAAAATCTTGGTCCGTCCGCTTATTCGCTGAACCCCTTGCTCGTGTAACTAACAAGGAAGATGCTGAAAATTCGTTGAACTATGCGAAAAGGAACTGAATGATATGGTGGGTTGACCCCCTGAATGGCCTCGAGTGAATTGTTCAATTTCACGGTTTAACGTTGATACGAAAGGATGGATGGATCAGTTTGAAGACGAAGAGAACAGGGAGAGGAAGTGCGTCGAGTGAATGATTCGGCCGACGCTTTCGTAATCGAAAGACTGGAAAGGGGACTGTTCACGGTTTTTTAAGGCCGATGTTAACAAAAATGTGATATAAGATATATTTCAGTATGAATCATTAGTATTACGAATCGGGTTTACAAACAAATTCCACGCTAAGTGGCACTGTTGTACGCGTGCATTGATAGCCGGGCAGGCGATGCATGATCGGACAGTCCATTTCGCCCGTGAATCATACGGTAATTCGTTTATAACGAGAAATAATGCAGCGGATACTGGTTTATCTTGCTGGCTGGTATCGATTCTACTAGGTAGAAGAGGTATTCGTTGTTCGTAATGATGATTATGTTCGGGCAAATTGTGCACAATTCAGAACTACAAAAGAAAACGGAATCGCGGGTGCGTGCGTGAGTGTGTGAAACGGAATGAAAGGGTCGGTGAGAAACGGTCTAATCTCTAATACGCAAGTCTTAAAATATCTGGCGCACATTTCTTTTCTGTACTGCCAATTACGAATATAATTGCTATATACTCTTATACAGTCGCGTTCTAGGAGAGAAAAGAAAAAAAAGGAAAAGGAAAGATTCGAAATTCATAATGATTCTCGTCGTAACGACACGTAATCGACGTTTAAACCATAAACCTAGGATGTTTAAAAAAAAAGAAAGAAAAAGGGAAAAAACAGGTCCACAACCTCTGCGAAGGACAGAATGTGACGTAAATATTGCATGACACCGATAGTATTATTAGCATACTCGATCAATAAGGATCACGTCGTTACGACTGTATGTACATTTTTGTAATGCCATATTATTTGTTAGTACATACATAATTACGCGTATACACACTTACATACGAACACACACACACACACATCACGCGCGTCTCACAATGGATATATATTTAAATATATGTATATCTTGCGGAAATAGAATTATTGAAATTAAAGGTTTATTAGCGATTAAGTATGTACATGAAGAGAATATTACAGAAGGGAAGAAAAGGACGAAGAGTTTTAGAAGCTGTGTACGCGACACAATGATGATGATGATGATGATTATGCGCCCGAAGCGAATTAAAAATTTATTTTTATTTCACTTGAAATATATACACGAGACCAAAGAAGAAACGTTCGCAAATGAAAAGAAACAGCTGTTTAACTTAATCTACGGAATAATTCCTCTAGGTGATTGTAAATTTGCTTACGGCCAGCGTTGCCTCTATAATTGGATCAAAGTCGTTATGGCCGCTCAAGGTCATGCCTTCTGATAACAAAAATCACATTATTTAAATTGCATTTGTCAAGGTTGCAAATAAATCAAATATTAATCATAAAATGGAGAACGATTGTTGATTCGAATGAGAATGTATTCTTGTAAAACCTTTTTATGGAGAGAAAAAAAAATCGATTAATATAAAAAAAAAAATCTTTGTAAATTATTCATATATATTCGTGATTGCATCTAATCTAACAGATAGGAACGGAACCTTCGTTCGATAGAAACGGTAAAAATGTATCGGGTGTGAATGTTACATTAATAATTTATTTGAAACTTGTCCGACTGTGCAGTTTGAAACAGAGTGTACATAACCGAATGCATGCAAACTTACGTGGACGGATATGAAAAGTGGAGGGGTAATCGTTTGAGGGTTTCCATGATCTTAACTGGAATTATCCTAAAATTTTATGTAGGCTTCCTTACGCGTGATCGAGCAAGGTTGCCATCATTCAGGGTATCTCAAAACACAACTACATACCTAAGAATAATTAAATACCCGACCGGATTTTTATAAGAAGGATTAGAAATAATCAGATTATATTAAATTCATCGTTTTCAGAGTTTCATAGTTTTCTTAGTAGTGATTACCCCTCCAATTAAGAATGATTGATCTGCGTTGTAATATCACGGTTGGTGGTGGGTCAGACATTCTGTCTCGAAATGTGCAAAGCAATGGCAAAAGAGCTTTTAATCAGATCTAAAATCGCTTCTCTTATGGTCTGTTTTTTTTTTTTTATTATTGAAAAAAGAGACACGAGGATAGCAAACGCACGCAATAGCTGTACAGCCACCTCCAGTCGATTACATGCCATGAAACTCAAGTGAAATGAACGATTTTTATGGCGGATACTGTATCTTAGGTTTGTTCTTTTGAAAAATAAGATATCAGTAGCCGGAGGTTCGCTTTGAGATCGTTCAGTCGCACGGTGTGGCTGTTTTTCGCATGGCCCTTTCTACATGACCATGAATGATCAAGTTGACCTTGATCTAATTATAGCTATCTACTTTACTTTTGACATTGAAACGCGCTTGTCATTCTTTTGTATTTAAACATTTCTGGAACGTCACCAAATATATTATGTGAATGCTAATAACTGTCGCGTTCTGTTTGTATCGCTCGATGATCGGTTCGAATGTAAGAAATGTGAGAAAATGCAAAGTGTGAATTTACGGTCAGTCAAGGACCGTGTTTGCTGCCTAGTCGAAATCGGTATAGAATTAATATTTTCCCCAACGTTGTCTCCGAGACTCTACTTTACGTTACGGGCGAAATTCTTTCGGTATAAAAATGAAATTAAGAAGCTATAGGCCACCGTTCGAAACACAAGAGATAATATTACGAATGAAAAAAGAAAATAACAAAAATATATAATTACTCACAAAGTTAGAGACACATTCATAACATAATGATTTTCAAACATTGCTTGACTACGTATGAATTAGTTTTCGTCGATACGTTTTATTATATAAAATATAATAAATTATCTCTGCTAATGTAAAATTATACACATCTAATGTATACGCATAAATTGTAAAATATTTTTTATATATTAATGTAAATGCATTTTTTGTTTATTGCGCCTGTCGATTTGTATTCCCGTACGTATAAAACATTATATAACATGCTAAATTTTGTGAGTGAATATAAATGAAAAAAAAAAGAAGAAGTAGAGTATTGGGAACAAAGTTGTTTCCTATGTATAATTAGGCTAGGCTTGCAACGCTTTACTGTTTTATTCGAACAAAACGGACGAAGCTTTTATAAGAACAACTATTACTAATTAGTGTTAACACTTGGGATGGTGAAGTTATTAAGCGCGGAGGTAAAAAAAAAAGTACATGTTTTGATGAACCATTAGGGAGAATACCATGCTGATCGATGGTATCCCTGGGGTATCTCGTTTTCGGTGACTGTATCTGTGCAATGTGCTGATCACGGTAAATAAACGATGTCAATGTTCATTGGGGGGAAAAAACCTGATAAAGCCTTCTGTTCTACTTGCAGACAATTCGAAATGTAATACTTGTTGCGCGTTCGATTTCTGTACAGTGATAAAAAGAAATCTGACGATCAGATTCGTAGTGTTGAAGATTATATTCGTGAGATGTTTTTTAGAGATACGCGCTTCTAACAGGGAAAAACAAAAGAAAACAGGGTTCTGCGTAACTTTGACTTCGAGGCACGTTGCTGTGTAATGCCAATCTGTAATTTAAAAAAAATCGTGAGAGAGAGAGAGAGAGAGAAGAAAGAAAGATGAACACCTATGTAATCCATCTAGCATTAAGCTGCCTTTAAACCTGTTTTTAATATCCTTGTAGTCTTTGTTGTGTTTCACAGTAGTGTCAAATTAATTGACGCTAAAAGAGTACAGGGGACAATTGGTGAATGTATAAATGTGCATAGAATAAATAAGCGAGTCGGTGAGAGCAGGAATCGATGTTTATACTGTTAAGCATACGATAAAAACAATAATATATAGTCTTAAGTATGTATTATATAGATATATTTAAAGAATGATGTTAACAACTGTGAGTGGCTACTGTTCTTTGCATGAAATTTGCTGTGATGCGTACATTGCAATGGAAATTGAATGTTTCTAGGACAAAGAGCAAGACAATATTATTTTTTTTCAGTTTTCTTTGTTACTTCATAATTTTATGAAATGTATTTATTTACAAGTATAACTCAGAATAATTAAACATTGTATTAGTTTTACAATTACTATTTTACCGACGAAATGACAATATGTATATGACTATACATTTTTCTTTTTATATTACTCTAACATGATTTCTTATTTTCACTCTAAGAGTCTCATGGTCTATCAGTTAGTACCCCTAACTTGTCATTTATTTATTTCATGTGTATATGCAAAACAGACGGGATCCTAACAATCGTATAATACATACGGCTACGTCATACGATCTAATACCAATGTATTACCAACACAAATCTTCGACAAAGAACGGAAGCTACAAGCACGTACTTTGTTCTCTGAACTTATTACACTTCATGCATTTAAAGAAGCGTTAAGTAGATGATAAGTATTTATTACTATTATGTAGTTATTTGTACTAGATACAAAAACGTACGTTACGTAGGTATCTAACAAGTCAAAAATTATGTGTACCATAAAAAAAAAAAGAAATGAATTCTCCAGATAAGAATACAAGATCTCTTATTTCTTGAGATTTCACTAGCCAGATACGTTATGGAAACAAAGCGCCGTTACATTATTAAGTCTACCTACGTGTACGTACCTAATAATACCGTGCTACTGAAAAGTTAATCAGACGAGACATCTTGTTTAGATGCGGCCTTCGTCAATATCGAAGCAGGTCTAAATATTGATATTATATGATCGGTAATGTGCTAACATTTACTGTCTCCGTTGCGAATAAATCGCTGCAGAATTGTCTTTTGAGCAGTTCACAAACTGTGAAATGTATCAGAAATAAATACCATTTAGAGAACTATGAAATTTATTGTATACACG
>CM052087.1:11138987-11170773 GCA_028453745.1 Agapostemon virescens
TGCCATTTAAGCTAGGAGTTCTACCTATTGGATTGGCTAAGTGTTAATGTATCAAAAATAATATATTGACATTCTTAATAGGCCTCTGATAGATAAAGCGTTAAGATACATGAAATAAGTTTCTTATTGTGAAGACTACGTACCAAACCAGAAACTAACAATAACATTTTTATTCAGTTGACACCAAACATAAAGTACACTGAGTACCATGGGATCCATTAGGATATATAAGTCACAGAGAACTCCAATTATAATGCAACATATCCAATTGAATAATAGGAGATAACAGTAATCTGCTGGCCTTCCATTGTATTCTCCACGTTCTAACCTTGTCGAGTACACATAAAGGAAATAACAATTTATCAAGAAATGAAATCCTGTACTCGAATCAAGAGGATAAAAGAAAACACTGGTTACTGCTCTCCAAATCTCAAAATGATTTATGAAACGATCATATGTAAGTATTAACGTTACTGGACTAAGCAGTCCGAATCTACCGATTAACGTAAATACACCCGTGCATAATAGCCAATATCTTGTAAAAAATGGTAAAGAATTAAACCAATCTTGGAGATCTGACATTTTTTTAACTTTACTTCAAATTAGTGGAATACTTTGCGCGACGTTGTAATCAAGTTTACCCGTGAACAACGTCTGACGTGTGATTACTTGGTGACTAAACAATGCACACGTATAGGTCAGGTTAGAAACTGTGAAAAGGAACATGGAGTCGTAACAGGTCACCGTACAATATATTTCATACAATGTTATGTCATATTTTCAACAAAAAAAATATATATATCTCTTGACCAATATTTAGAAGACATTATTTATCTTTTAAACAAAAAATAAACTGTACCAAAATATGTTTGAAACAAGAAACACATTGAACTAAGCATACAATAAAGTAGTAGTCCAAGACTCAAACTCCATGCATACATGAATGGTGAATAAATGAATACAAAAATTTCAGATTGACTGATGTATTATGTAAAAAATTAACAAAAATGTTTGTACCTCATATTTCCGTAACAACAGAATTTCTTTTTCTGTACAAAATATGTTCAGGATCATTTGTATACACATGGCACATTCTTTGTTATGTGTGTGTGTGAGAATGTTATGTGTTTTCCTATTGTAAAAGTTTCTTATAATAGAATGTACACAATGTAAACAAAAGCAACTTGTACAAAATTATGATTTATTGATATTGTTTGTTCACAAATTGTATTTAATGATAAACAGAATCAGCTGTTTTATTATAATACATACAAATATTTGTTTACAGTAACAATTAATGAAATTTTTTAAATTCTATTCATATAAAAAATTTATATGATGATTATTCTTCAATTTTGTATGGTCGAATTTCGTAGAAGACATTATGAGTTTGTAAAAATAGTTAAGTATTTATTAAAATGTGTAGTTCACGGATTAATTACAAATTTATTGTTTTGTAATCTCAAAATAAATGTATTGGACTATTTTCGTGCCCAATTACTTAAATGAGCATTTCACGAGATGTTTGTTCTCCGCTGTTACCCATAAAAAGACTTTATAATTGTTATTACAAAACTGTTACAAACGTGATACCGCATTTCCTATCTATTTCTTTTTAAATAATATATACATACATATTAATATTATTCAGTCATCAGAACCACCTATTCGTTTTGCTTTTCGCTGCCTAGGGCTCTGTTTTGGAGTTCTGGGGGATTTGTCTGCAAAAATTTTTTATAAATATCATAATTATTGAGACGAATAATATTTTGATTGAAAATATAAAACTTACTGAGTCTGTTCAGCGTATCTTTTGGAATCCAGTCATAATCTACATTATTAGGATTAGATGTACCCATTTCCATGGGTATTTTACGAGAAGTAGAAGATCGAGATTTACGACCAAGAGACGAAAGAAGTTGTTGCCCGCCCACGAGTGTAAGTATTACACAAGCAGCTAGGAATACATATAAGAAAACTGTTTCACCATCAAGACCATCATCTAATTCTACAATTTGAACTGTTTCATTATAAACAGCTTCACTGAAATTGATGCCATTCTGTAAAATCGTAAATTGTTCATTTTTATAATTAATATTCTTTCAATATTGATATATATATATATATTATTAATTACATACAGAATCTTTATAGTTCAGATTGATATTGAAACCAAAAGGTCGTCCAGCAAGGTTTTCAGATGGAATGAATGAGTATGCTAGAGTTGCCTCTTGTTTTGGTTTTACAATCTTATTGTACACAACAGTTGAAAAGTTTTGAATATAGAAATTGAAGTCCATTGCATAACGGAAAGAAGCATCTAAAGATTCGAGGACAAAATCTGATTCACCTTTATTGGTAAATCCAATAAGCAATTCAACTAGATTTCCTGCTGGTAGTTCTGAAAGAACAAATTAATTATTATAATAATTTTTTCAGATGAATAAAATGTAATTTTGTGGTGCAAAAATTTATGTATAGTTACCCAATGTTGACAATCCATTATAAATAGGTTTAGTGAACAATATAGTGGTGTCAGCATCGGATGAGGCAGTGGTTGGTTCTTCTTCTGGGTCTTCATCTGTGATTACAGAATTATCTTCGCCTTCTACATCTACTATGTCATCTATATTTTCATCTTCTTGACTGTAAACTATAATATGAAAAGAGAAGAACTATAAGTATTTATTTACATAAATAGAATACATTTTATTTTAAATTAAATGCACACTTTCTCTTGTGAGATGCAATTATGAAATGATTTTTATGAGCAATTTATTAATGTCTAATCAACTGATATTATATTCAATTTTATGTATAATGTCACAATGAGTGATACAGTAATTTTTCAGTAGAAACATTATTTAATAATGTTAAAGAATGCAACAAATCATGAAATCAATTGATTAGCATTAATATGTATTGTACACATGTGTCAGAAGTAGAAACTGAGTAAGCAACAATCATATTTTCGGTATTATACATTACCTCTATCCGCACAGAGAATAATTGATGAAATAAGTAACAATAAAAAAATGCTATAGTTCTTCATTTTATTTTGTCCCCTTTGAAACAATCTTTCTGTTACAAATATGGATTTCTTTCACTTCCCAACCATACACTTCAGTATCGACACCGGACTACACGCTTCAACATAATACAGCAGTCTACCGTTGCTGTTTGCGACGTGGAAGATCAGCGCCGTAATCGTCAATTCTACAACGTGGAACATCAACGTTGGCATTAAATAGTGAAGTAAAGATAGTTTCATCTTACCAACTTGGCAAGATCATTAGTACCGCAAAATACACTAGAGACGAAACTCTGATGTGATTTGAGAATCAACTTTCCAGATGACTACAGGGTCATATTTTTTCGTTAATAATTCGGAAACGACGCAACGTATGATATTTTCGCAAAGCAAAAAGTTACTTAAAATGATCTCTGGAATCACTCCTTTCAAGAAAATACAATATTTTGGGGCATCCTGTATAACAATGATTCTAATATGAGTTTCGTCTCTAATGTACTTTATGCTAGTACTTAAACCCATATTTTTTATTTAAAGTATTCTAAGAAAATAAATATTTCACTATTGTTGTATTATTTAAGTGAAAACGGTCATTATATGCTATTTTTATGTGAAGGAAGCACATAAAAATTTATAAAATGGGTACTTACATGGAAACAATCTAAAGACACACATGTCCTATATTTATTCGTTAAAGCTACCTGTCAGAGTTTATATTTAACTGTCACTCCTCGACAGATTCTTTGACAGATAACCTCAATTTATTTTTCCTCTATACACTAACAGAAAGGTATAACATATGCACATTTCATTTGTAACGTTTACGCTTACAAAATATTTATGTTATGTTTCTTATGGATTATTGGAACCGTAACCTTTGAAATTTATTAACCAACCAGTTTTATTTGCTTATAAATAATGACAGCATGTAAGTGAACAACTTGATAATTGTTAATATTACAGGTTGCAAGCATGGATTATGAAGATTTCTTCTTCGAAGAGGATAAGATGTTGGTTTCATAAAACTCTTTTTATCATTATTGATATATGTCACATTTCTATTTAAATGTGCTTCTATTTTCTTGTACCATGCATGTCTGTATGCCACGGTGCGGTGGTATAGTTTGAAGGATCAAGCAGTTTTATCTGTGAATAAAGATACTTCAAAAGAGTTGGATGAAAAGTTACAGGATGATTGTCTTGTTTTGTTGACCACCGTGCCATCGGCTAGCGCGCAATCAGATCAATATACCATGATGGAAGATCGCATGTACGCATTGTTATGTTTTACTACTTTACCATTTATTTAAATTCTTTATATATCTGTCTATTGTTACACAGTCTGAGAATTCTGTCAATTTCACTATTTTTCTTTTCTGTTATTACTGTAAAACATAGACCAGATGTAGAACTGATCTCACAAGATCAGTCTCTTCATCAACTACAAACCTGTGCAATGTAAGTTGTAATAATAATTTGCATGTAGTAAGCTACATTTAAAAAATTAAGCATTGTTTTGTTTATTTATAATTTACTACATATATAGTAGTAATGTGATTCAATAATTTTGTTATGTTACTAATGAATACTAAACTATCAAAAGTATTCCAAAGGTAAGAATTTCTTGGATAATGTTGTTACATATATATTGTTGTTATATATTTAAAATTAATTACTGCTAATTTATTTGTATAACAATCATTTTAATTCTTCATAATGATATGCTTGTTATTTTACTAAAAGCTTATTACTAGACTGTGGATTTTTATACAAAATAAAACTTGTGTGCATTGCGTTAAGATTAGAACAGTATTTATGAAATCTTTAAATGAACTTCACTGTTTTGTGTTCTATTTACATATTTTTGTAGTAAATGTATAAAGTCCACTGTTTACTTATTACTTTTCTATTGCTATGTAAATATACATGTACATAAGTCAACAAATTAATTATTTTAATAGACAGTGTTATAAATATTCTTACTGCATTTTCTTGTGTGTATTTAATTGAAAAAAGTATTTTGTTTACTCAATGAATATTGTATATATTTTTAAAATTCGATGATTTTACACAGGGGTATGACAATTACTTCTGGTAATGTCATAATACAAAAAGACAGCAGTAATTTGATAGGCATAAGCATAGGCGGTGGGGCACCTCAGTGCCGTTGCTTATACATTGTACAAGTATTTGACAATACGCCTGCTGCACTGGATGGAACCCTACAAGCAGGAGATGAACTTGTTGCAGTCAATGGATCTTCAGTTAGGGGAAAAACGAAAGTAGAAGTCGCAAAAATGATACAATCTTGTGATTCTCAAGTCAGTATCAATTACAACAAATTACATGCTGATCCTAAACAAGGACGAACGCTTGATATAGCTCTCAAGAAGGTTTACAAATTATTTGCTTATTATAAATAATTTATTAACATTATCGCTAACAAACAAATATTAACTTTTAGGTAAAGCATAGACTGGTCGAAGGAATGGGAAGTGCAACAGCAGATGCACTTGGATTGTCACATGCTATACTTTGTAATGATGCACTTGTACAAAGATTAATGGCACTTCAACACACAGAATATTTATATAGAGGTCTCGTTTCTCATGCTCAATCGACATTGCATGCATTCTTTGACTTAACACAAATATATAAAGGTATGTATATACATATAACAAAAAATGAGTCTTCTAGATGGACGCGTAACGGAGATACGAAAATCACCTGTTTCCATTGCAGTTGACCTTGAATGATCTTGAATGACCGTAAGTCGTAGGTCATTGTACGCGTCTTAAAATGCCCTGTTAGCTAGTACATAGAAAAATATATTATTCCATCTAAAACAACGAAGTTGACTTGCACATCTTCTGTATGTGTCCATCTAAAAAAAAAAAAATGATTAATATGAGAGTATGCCACCCTCAATGCTAAGCAAGTTTTGTTTAATATTTTCGTTTTGTATGTTTTGTATGCCTCACCCTATACATATATGCATTCACATTTCTTATATCTTTTTTAAATTGCATTAAACCAATGTGTTTTAGTATTTGGAGATGCATTTGCTGCAATAGGAGTGAGAGAACCGCAACCACGAGCTAGTGAAGCTTTCAGACAGTTTGGCGAGCAGCATCGGCAAATGGAAAAATTTGGAGTAACAATGTTAAAGTCGATAAAACCTATATTAAACGATCTTGGTACATATCTTAACAAAGCCATCCCAGATACTCGACTGACAATCAGCAAGTATGCTGATGCAAAATTTGAATATCTTTCCTATTGTTTGAAAGTAAAAGAATTAGACGATGAGGAACAATGTTCTGCGGTATTGCAAGAGCCTCTTTATCGAATGGAAACAGGAAATTACGAATATCGACTGGTATTGAGATGTCGACAAGAGGCTCGAGCAAAGTTTGCAAAACTTAGATCGGATGTTCTCGTCAAACTTGAATTATTAGATAATAAACATGTTCAAGATGTTGTGTGGCAATTGCAAAAATTTGCAGCTGGTTTAGGAAAGTATTATTCCAATACGAGAGACTTGTTATCTGCAGTGACATTATTTCCTGTAGAAGTCGACTTATCGCACTCTGCGTTTCAGTATAAATCGATTGGATCTCAAATAATAAATGATGGAGAAGACATAGACGAATATGAGCCCGAAGAAAAATCAAATAATGAAGAGCTCCTTATAGATACACAAAGCTTTACTGATACACTTATATCATCAGAACCAGATAACATGTAGCATAATTATTTTCATTTCTAAGAATGTGTTGAAAGTATTATTCGTTGTTTTTAAGCTTTTAAAAAAGAGCATTTAATATCACATAAACACTTCCAACATAATATATTTATGTTGTCATACCTTTCGCTATTTCACAGCTTACTTTCATTGTTTCTCATAATCCAAAGATTGTCACCAAAGATCATTATTTTTAAGAGAGATATATATATATACATATATATTTATAGATGTGTACAAAAAAAATTATGTATTTATTATGCTTAATGTATAAATTAATTACATATTTACAGTAAGTACTAACCATAAGATGGAAAAGTGCATTTATTAAATTTTTAATTATTATAATAAATATGGAAGTAAACAATTCTGTAAATATAAATTGTGCGAGTTATTTATTATTATTAAGGAACGTTTTTTGTTTTCCAATAATTTGAATTACTGAGTACGTTTGGATTTCGTTCGATTCCCCCCCACTTTATTTCATTGTATATGGTAGTATTAACACCAACTCGTATTGGTGTATTCATGAGAGTGTGTTTGTGAGCAAGATGGGTTTTACTTGTGTTTGATCTTGATTTCAATGGTATAGATTTCGAAATGAGTTTGTTGACAGATCCTAGTTCAGGATCTGGAAAAATAATTAAATTTTTGTTAAACTGGGAACGACCGCTTTGTTTTGTTCTTTATGTTAGTGGAATTGTTTGGCTTTTACTTCTTGCTTTGCCAACATTTAATGACAGTAAGTGATCACCTTGCCATTTTTTATGCCGAAAATGATAGGTTATATCTTCACCTATTAGTTAATTAAGAAATAATCTAAATTACAATAAACTGGATCGAAGTAGGAAATTATTTTCCTTCCTAATATGTTTAATAGATTGAAAATAATATAAGAGTATTTTTTAATTCTTCCCGTGTTCTCAGTGTCAAATTACACCCATTCATTTTTGTCACGTATGCATGAAATTCTGCTGTCTAGTTATAATCAATAAGTTCAATGTAATATTGTATAGTATTATTTTTTTTTTCTATGAAGTATAAAATTAATTGTAGCACTGTCAATTTGATATAATACTTACAGATATTTTGAATTATTTCAGATACCTATTTTTCTGAAAATGCGTTACTCCCAGGATTGGTTACCACCGAAAGTAATTTGGAACAAACATCAAAACAGTATTACTATGAGTTGATTAATGAAATGAAACATTATCCTGATACGATGCCGTATGCTTGGCTAGCAGCTAAATTAAATCAGCTTCAATTAGACGTTTACATACATAATTTTTCATTAATATATCCATTCCAAGAACAAAAGGTAAATGAAAAAATATATATTCTATAAAATCTATAGTACATAAATTAGAGTTCAAGATTATATGTACAGGATAAGTTCCTATAATTAATATCCAACATAACTCTGTATCTATTGGTTGTTATATCAAACAATTTTTCAATGAATAAATAGTAAAGAAAAGAAAATAAGGAAAAGTAAAGAACAATTTTTCTTATAGTTTACAGGACAAAATATATATGGAATTATAAGAGCTCCAAGAGCAGCCAGTACAGAAGCAATTATAGTCAGTGTTCCTTTCCGACCAGTAAATAGCATTTATTTAGATACTGCTCCCTCTGTTGCTCTGCTTCTTGCATTTGCCAAATTTTGTAGAAGTAAGTCATCTTAATTTGAATCACTCTTATTTTCAATGCAACCGAATAGTAGTGCAATAAGGTGAACATAAAAATTTTATTTCTAAGCTGTCCTTTTATTTTAGAACAAAAGTATTGGGCAAAGGATATTATATTTTTAATAACAGAACATGAACAATTAGGAATACAGGCGTGGTTGGATGCCTATCATGGAGTCACAAGTGGTGAAGAAGGTGTACTTATTTCTGGGGATCTTGCAGGTCGTGCTGGCTCCATTCAAGCTGCCATTAATTTAGAATTGCATTCAATGAAAATTTCATCAATTGATGTTAAAGTACGACATACATTTATTTATTTTTTATAATTTTTTAATTATTATTTTTTAATTATTTTTAAATCATTTTTTTATTTTTATTGTAATAATGTACCTCTTAACTATGTAAATATTGTTTTACTGTTAAATTAATGTACAGGTTGAAGGTTTAAATGGACAACTACCCAATCTGGATCTTTTTAATTTAGCACAGAATATGATTGCTAAAGGAGGCATAAGACATTCGGTTCAAAAGCGTTTTGATGTTAAATACAAAAATGAATTTAAAAATTGGCGTTATCATTTTCATACACTTCTTATGATGATAGGTACTCAAGCTACTGGCATTCCTACTGGTAATCATGGACTTTTTCATAGGTATTTATACAAATGCTAAGTGCATGATGTTCTTGTAGTATATTAATATAATCTAATTTTATTCAACACTATTGAAGATTCGGAATCGAAGCGATTACTCTGGAAGGTTTAGAAAAACGTGGCCAAAGAAATTCTGATGAAAATTTTTATCAAGTAGGTCGTGTAGTGGAAAGCATAATTCGATCATTAAATAATTTACTGGAACGTTTTCATCAGTCGTATTTCTTCTATTTACTTCCATCAACTGATACTTATATTTCAATTGGTAAGTGGAGATTTGTATTTAAATAGTATCATAAGTTGTATTCAGCTTCTATTAAGTTAGAAATTGGGTTATTTTTAGGACTTTACATACGCTCATTAGTTTTAATTATTGCTGGAGTGTTTATAAAAGCATTTTCCATCTGGAGGAGACTTCAGATATCCCCTTCTGTAGAAGATAAAAAAAGCGTAACTAATGCCACTAAACAACCAAAGGTTTGTAATTGAAATATAATTGGAATTATTAGTTTATTGGATTATTTATTTTAAACAACCATCGCTAATATAATAAATTTTATAGAAAGATGGGTTTGATATCGGAATTATCACTTCGGAAATATTATGGGCTCATATTTTTGGAGTAATAATTGCTTCATCGCCTCATACACTAACATATATTGGTAGAAAAACGTTGAATCTTCGTACAGAAGATTCCATATATTTTGGTTTTGCAGCAATAACTATTTTGAGTTTAATATGGCCACTTTATCCTAAAAGGTAACTCAAACGTTCGTTACACTATTACTTCTTCGGTTTACTTCACTATTAGTTATAATTCAACTACTAATATTCTTTAATTTCTTTTAGAGTAATAAAGTATAAAAATTCAGCTTTAATTTGTGTAATCGCATCAGTGGAATTGGCTACTGTGTTAATGTGTATAGCTATGCACAATTTTTCTTTAGCGCTCGTTGCGGCTATAGTTTATGTACCTGTGATTTTACCAGTTACACCAAAGCAAAAGTCCGGGAACAAGTAAGGGTACTTCAAAAAAATTTTTTCACTTCTTGTAAATTAGACAAAAAAAAATTGTTGGATCATACTTTTGTTTCAGATGTCGTAGCCTACTTTCATTTCTCTGGATCCTCTTACATCCGTTTGTGACTTCAAATATTCTCATATTGTGTTACACATATGCAAACTTTTCCACAGATCCATTCCTTTCGATTTTCTTCCGTAGCTATCGTGCAACCAAGCAAGCATACGTTTTTAGTATTATGGATTCGATGATATATGGAAATTGGTTTTATAATGTAGCAGTTTCTACAATATTTCCTATTTGGCTTTTATTTTGGAACGTGTTGTGTACATATAGCGTAGAATCCGTGTAAAATGTCTATATTATATCTTATCGTAAGGACAATAGTTATTACAATTGATTAAATAGTTACTACTAATATTAAATACATTGCCATTTATTATTGAAAGCAACTTGTCAGGTTTAATAGTATCGAGTTCAAGTACTTGCTTGAACATGTACAGAGTATTTAATCATTAATATAATATTATCAGTCAGTAACATAATCCATGTATGTATTTGTCTTTTTTATATAGGGTACAGATGTGCATTTATTAAATTAAAGAAACATAATTGTACTATATTTGTATAATATGATAAGTATTATAATATAATATATTCATCTTCATTACATCTTTGGATCATGTATGCTAAATATTTATTATAATTACTTTTTACAAAATATCACCAAAGGAAAAATGTATATGTTCTTCATTAACAAGTGTTAAGATATTTTGTAACAAAAACAATATTTAGGTGTGTATATATGTACACCTAGAATTCATACGAATTAATTAATTTTTAATCTTACATATAGGATATTCATACAATATATTACATACAAAAATATTTGTAATCATTATTTGTCATTATTTTTCCATCCATAATTTTAACCAAAGAAGAAATTTTCTTTTTGCGGTAACATAGAATTCGATGTTATACATGTAAAATGATTCGACATCATTCAGCTGATGCCGCCATCTTAACTGTTTCCGTGGAAACCATGCAAACAAACAACAACGAAAATAATGTTAACGATGTTTTGAAATTATATTAGAAAATTGTCTCATTGTAAGAAAATAAACAATGAAAGCTGTTCCAACGTGGGTTGATAAAGTTCAAGAAAAATCAGAATGGTAGTAGAATTTCAGAAAATATTTTCTATAACAATATTTAATGCGATCGTATAATTATCGAATAATTAAACATTATAAATAATAAAATATTTCAAATGATAATTCATAATAACTTTTTAAATTTAATTTTTTATTTTATGTTTTCTGTATTTTAATTTTTTATATACACTTTCTATCACTGTTTTTTGCATCATTATATTTGTTACTTTACAATATATAAGTAAGTAAAACTAAATATAAACTAATATAGGTAATTGTTTCAGTATATATGATTTATGTTTTAATCCTGAGGGAACACAATTAGTTGTTGCTGCTGGGCAGCAAGTTCTTGTGTATGAGACCAATGAAGGTGCCTTGATTCAACCATTGAAAGGTAGATTGACTTATTATAATGTGATAATGTAAACAAATAAATTGTTAATTCTAATTGTATGTATATTTTACAGGACACAAAGACATAGTCTACTGTGTATGTTATGCGAGGGATGGTAAAAAATTTGCATCCGGAGGTGCAGATAAAAGTGTTATCATTTGGACATCTAGATTAGAAGGCATACTCAAATATTCGTAAGTTATATTTTTATATATAACTAGACTGCTGATTTTATGCATTTATTAACAATGAAAAGAGTACAAGACTTTAAGAGTATTCATGTTTCTTGCAGTTTAGCAAAATCACTAGAAAGAGAAATAAATTAAAAAATGTAAAAATCCATAATGGTAATGTAACATTTATTTTAGGCACAATGAAACCATTCAAGCTATGCAGTTTAATCCAGTGTCTCATCAACTGTTGAGTTGTTCGTTATATGATTTTGCCTTCTGGTCTCCAGAACAGAAAGCTGTGGTAAAGCATAAATCAAGAGGACGAGTGAATTGCTGCGCTTGGACAAGCGATGGTCAATATTTGGCAATTGGATTGGCTTCTGGCTATGTCTCCATTAGAAACAAAGTTTGTCTCAATATTCTTATTAATAATTTACATTGTTTAGATTTGTTTTAATGTTCATTAATATCTGTACGACTGTCAGTGGGTCTTTTTAGTGAGAGTGTTTCTTTAAACGGAATTGTTATCACCTATTAATCTGTTCTGTTATTTTAGAATGGAGAAGAACAAATACGCATTGAAAGACAAACTGGAGTTCCCATATGGAGTTTATTGTGGAATCGTCAATGGTAATACAGTACTATTATTTTGTTATATTTCGTTTTTACATAGAAACTATCATATGGCGTACCTATCAAGAAATTCCTATATTATTCGTAGGGAGAATGCTGCAGATGTTCTCTGTATTGCTGAATGGAATGGAACCATATCTTTTTATTCAACTACAGGAAAATCTGTTGGTAAAGATAGATCATTGAACTTCATTCCTTTGAAAATGTGCAACTTCGCAGAAGGACAATATATTTTAATAGCTGGAAGTAATAAACAATGTATATTAATGACATATGATGGAATACAATTAATCAATGTGGGAGGTACATTTTCTTCTTGGGTTTGGAGCTGTGCAGCGAATCCAGCTTCTACACATATTGTAAGAATCTGCACAATATTTCTTGTACTTCATTTTATCATATTTCGCAATTAACGCTCGTACAGTCATTGGTGAAAATGTTATGCAGGCATCTGTTCAAATTCTTCTATCTTCACAGCTTTAAAATAATATTATTGTTTCTTATATTTTTTTTCCTTTTCATAGGCATTAGGTTGTCAAGATGGTACAATAACGTATTTACAACTATCATGGGATATTGTACATGGTCTGTATGGAGATAGATATGCGTATAGAGAAAACATGACTGATGTAATAATACAAAATTTAATTACCAGTCAGAAAGTTCGGATTAAATGTAAAGACTTAGTAAGTAAACATGTAATTAAAAGTCTTATCTTTAAGATTGTAAACAATTTTTATAAATAATTACAGGTTTCGCGTATAGCTGTATATAAAAATAGGCTAGCAGTTCAGTTGTCTGAACGTGTAATAATTTATGAACCATCAAACACTAATGATGGCATGCATTATCGAATATATGAAAAGTTAAATCAAGCACTGAATTGTAATTTATTAGTTGTCACAACGAATAATTTAATTTTGTGTACAGAAAGACGATTACAGAGTTTATCTTTTAGTGGTACAGTAGAAAGGGAATGGATACTTGATGCACTCATTACTTATATAAAAGTTGTTGGTGGTCCAATTGGACAGGAGTGTTTAGTTGTAGGTTCGTATTATACTTTGTAAACTATTTGGTATATGAAAAAATGATCGAATTGAAGGTTGTATAGTTTTAGAGAAGCATACAATATAAGAATTAATTTTTCCTCTTTTTGTCAAGATACAAAGATCACTTCGATATTTTTTATTGTTATGATTTTCATTGCGATCAATATGTTTCTTATTTTTTCATAGTTTATATGTAATTTAGGTGGCACTCTCAGTTGAGAATCGCCCTGTTTAGATTTAAAAGCAGAAATACACGTATCTAGTATATTTATTATCTTTTTTTAATAGTCATTATGAATTACTGGTTTCAGGTTTAACTACTGGTTATATAGTAAAAATATATCTAGACAATCCTTTCCCGGCACATTTGACAAAAATCAACAGTTCAGTAAGATGTCTCGATATCAGTTCATTGAAAGAGAAGCTCGCTGTTGTGAGTGACCGAGGAGTTCTTTACATGTTTGATCTGTATGCAGAAGAAAAAATTCAAGAATTTCAAGATGTAAACAGTGTAGCATTTAACAGTAGTTTCGAGGATATAATGTGCTTTACAAGTGGAGAATATTTAGTGATTAAAGTAGGAAATTTCACGGAATATCGACAGAAGTTTTCTGGATATGTTGTTGGTCATAATGGATCAAAAGTATACTGTTTAAATAGGTCTTGCATTGTCACAGTGGAGGTAAAGTCACACATCAATGTTCATGAATATACTGCGGATTTTTATGCAATGCAAAAAATTGTTTGTAATAATTACCAGATACAAAGCTCACATAGATATTTATTTCTTTTCTGAATTATTTTATGGAGTTGAAAACAATACAACAATATTTTTAAATGCTTTAAATGTCTTTATTGTTTTGCATTTGTTGCTTTTTACTATTTACGAGTTCTAAAGGATAAAGAATTATGCACATTAATATATTTCATATTATATTTGAACAGGTGCCTTTATCATTATTTATGTACCAATACTTGGATATTGGATTCTTCTCTCATGCTTACAATATAGCGTGTCTCGGTGTGGCAGATTCCGATTGGTTTGCTTTGGGTACTGCAGCCTTAGAAAATTTGGAATTAAATGTAGCATATTCTGCTTTTGCTAAAATTAAAAATCTGAGGTACATAGAGATCGTGTCTGAAGTCGAAGAGAAACTGAAATCTGGCGAATGGGGCAGAGAAGCGTGTATGGCAACCGCTGCAGCCGCGATGGGAAAACTGAAGGAAGCTGCAAAACTTTATCAAAAAGCTGGTTTACAGCAATATGCATTAACCATGTATTCTGATTTGCGTATGTTTGATATTGCGCAAGAATTTATTGCTGGTGGAAACAGTCAGGTTAGCATTTCCATTTCTTTTATTTTTGTCGAATATTTTTTCATTGTTTTCTACTGATATGTTAAGGATCGTACAATACTACTTCGCAAAAGAGCAGAATGGGCGAAAAGTCTCGGAGAACCACGGGCCGCAGCAGAAACATTTCTATCAGCAGGAGACGTGGATCGTGCCATTAATATAATTGCCGAATATGGTTGGATCGATATGTTAATTAAAGTTGGCAGGCAGCTTGATAAATCAGACAGAGATAACTTAACTATAATTGCAAAGAAACTAAAGAAGTTGGGTGCAACACATGGTGCAGCTGAAATTTTTAGTCGTCTTGGGGATGATCCTGATGTAGCTGATGTCTTAGTGGATGCTCAAGCGTGGCCAGAAGCTTTTGAGTTGGCTGAAAGAAATCCCAAATTGAGAGCGAGAATATATGGACCATATGCCAGGTGGTTGGCAGAAACAGGCCATTTTTCTGAAGCACAAGAAGGTGTGTATGCGGGTATGCTTAATAATGAGCTTGTATTTCTTTATGGTTGAATTAAAATATTTTTTAACACATTCCTTTAGCTTTTCAAATAGCTGGACAATCTGAAGAGTCAATAATAGTCTTGACAATGTTAGCAAAAAATGCAGTTGCTGAGAGAAGGTTTCGTGATGCTTCCTACTTTTATTGGCTCCTCTCTCAAATTAGTTTGAACCTTGATAAAAACGCTAATGAAATACAAAGACTATTTTTACAGTATTATGAAAAAGCTGATGTTTATTATGCTTATCACGAAATTTATAAATATGTTGTAAGTGAAAATTAAAAAAAAAATTAGTAGTAGGTTGCCACATATGAAATGTCCAATTTTCAACAGTAACTGAAACCAATTTATTGCACTAATTAAATAATAAATATTTCTTACTTAGAACGCTTCATAACATTTGCCTTCTAAAATCGGGCATTTCATATGCACTAACTCAATAATTTGATATTCTTAATTATTCTCAATTGTGATTCCACCTTTTAGGAAGAACCATTCACATCATTAATGCCAGAGGCTCTTTTCAACATTTCACGATTTCTATTAACAAAGACTCAAAATATACAAATTGAGGGAATTTCAAAATTTACTATAATGTACACGTTACTGAAACAAGCTTCTCTGCTTGGTGCAAATAAATTGACAATGCAATTGCTTGAAAAGCTGCGCAAAACAAAAATTCCAGCTAGTCAACTCGGCCAACTAGAAACTTCTAATTTATTGGCCAGAGCTTCTCCTTACAGGGACCCTGAAGAGCTTTTACCACTTTGTTATAAATGTTCGACTTTTAATCCGTTATTATCATCAGATACTCAGGGACAATGTGTACAGTGTAAATTAAAATTTCAATATTCCTTTGTAATGTTTGGTATGCTATATTTCATTCTCAAAGAATTTAGTATAAAATAATCTAAAGGTATTTCTAAGTAATATATTGTTTTAGAGATTTTACCTTTGGTTGAATTCGAATTAGAAGAAGATATTTTAGATGAAGAGGCAGAGAAATTAATAAACGAGTCCTTGTCTTTGTCTGATAATATGATGGATAAAGATCAGCTTACTATTACTCCTGAAGTAGATTTATTTACTGCACGTTTAGTGAAATATGAGGTATTGCCATATATATGACAGTATTCTTCCCATTAATGTAGCTAATTATATCCTAAATTATTCATAATTAATTGTATATTGTAGGAAAAGTCGAGTACTTCTACAATAATCGTGGGAAGAAATGTTTTGAAGAGTATAGACCCATGCACCGTACTAATTATTAAGTGGCCAAAACCATTCAAGACACGATATTTCAAAAATCTGCTGCCCGATCTACAAATTACTTTTTGCAAATCTTGTCTAAAGGTATGGAATTAACACATAATTATCTAGAACCGCTGTGACATAGATAGTAATTTAAAAAAAAATTTTCAGCTGTTTCATTCAGATGATTATGAACTGGCTTTATTACGATATGGGCATTGTCCATTTTGCAGAGCAGTAAATAAGTCTTCTGATTAAGATGATTGTACTCATATAAGCTATATATCTTAAAACGTGTTAGAATTTTACATAAAATACATTTATATGAAGTAACAAAGCATAATACGAGATTGTACACATGTGAAAAGTGTAAAAAATTTTGAGATTTTAACAGTTTTTATTCTTTTTACTTATAGCATTTTTGTGTAATAAAAATAGTTTAAAATATGTAGAATATACTGCTATTTCTTTTATGTGTGTGCGTGTGTGTGTATGTATATGTGCATGTGAATACATATATGTTGTATATCACATTAATTTTTTAGACTAATATGGAAGATTAGATAAAATTTGATCTAAAAATTATAAATTTGATTTGTAATCTCTTGAACTAAACTTGGTCTTTGCTAGGCAGATTGACAAGACAGTTATGTTTGTCTTTCTGTAAGTGCTAATTGTCTGGTTCCTTTGGTACCGTTAAACTAAATCTTTGAAACGATCGCGTATATTTCAACCAGTTATAATCTGAAAGATGTTGCGTGCAGTTCTAGTAACGATTTTTCTCTTTGGAAACTCAGTTAAATGTCGTTTGGATAATAATAATATTCTGGATGTCCAGGATTTAAATATTCGCCCAAGATGTAAGTAATTTTTGGCGAAAACTTGATGTTTTAAAATATTACCTAAATAATGTAGAGGATTTTATAATACGAACGTTATGGAAAATCACAGAATTATTCATATAAATTTTTAAACAGTTTTCCCGCTGTTCAGTGTTGTCCGTTTTGCAAACTCACAATGTCTGGCTAGCAATAATTTAAATGGCACTTGCTTTACGAGAAGAGAATGCCGTGAATACGGAGGAACTGCATCTGGTAATTGTGCAAATGGACTAGGCATTTGTTGCGTCTGTAAGTAATTAGATTATTGCTTTCTTTGTAAAGACAAATTTATTTCTTTGAATATATATTATCAAAATAATTACTAAAAATTTTTATAGACATTCTCATCATCTTTATAAAGTAATGTAAAATAGTTACTTTTTATGCTTTATAAGTCATGTATCAATGATTTTTTTTAGTTCAAAGATCATGTGGAACTACTACAAACCTTAATAATACATATTTTACAAATCCACAATATCCAATGACTTATGATGGGACAGGACGATGTACAATAACAGTACAGCGTTGTAACTCAAATATCTGTCAGGTATGCATTTTAGAAAATCGTTTATAAAACGATTTAATTATTTTACAAATGTTTTTATTTCAGTTACGTTTGGATTTCTTGGAATTTTGTCTTGCTTTCCCAAATATCGATGGAATTTGTGATTTTGATCTCTTTTTGGTTTCTGGATCTTCGACATCTGTTCCTCGAATTTGTGGTGAAAATGCGAATCAACATGGTAACAAAAACTTAATATAATAGTAATTCTTTGTATGATATTTAAAAGACTATTGTCTCTGTGATAATTGCTTTCAAATTGTTTATGGTATAAAAGACATTATTCATGTTTGCAGTATATATGGATTTCAATGGTGCAACACCAATTATGTTATCAATTGATACTAATTCTGAATACAGTACAGATCGTCGTTGGAACATAAGAATTCAACAGATACCATGTGACTCCACATCTAGAGGTACATAAGTATGTATTATACAATTTTTATTAAACGATTCTAACATTTTCATGTTTTTCAAATAGCACCAAATGGATGTTTGCAATATTATACTAGTACTACAGATGTTGTTCAAAGTTTTAACTATGGTAGATCACCAAATCCAAGAGGTACTATTACAGATTTTAATTTATGTTACGGAAAATTAAAAGTAATATTACTCAATTATTGATCTTAAACACAGCGCCAGGTGCTGCTACACGACAAATAGGAAATACAAACTATGGTGTATGCGTAAGAATGGCTCAAGGATACTGTGCCATAGAATGGTCGCAAACAACTAATAATTCATTTTCTGTTTCTGGAGATACTGGTTCTGTGGATGATAGCTTAATAGGTAAAATAACACGTAATAAAATTCGATTTTATAATAGTAATATTCTTATATTATTAACTTGCAATTAGGTGCAGCAGATTCTGAACAAATGGGAGCAAACTGTACTACTGACTTTGTTATTGTTCCTAATCCGTCTCGAAATGGTATACCAATTGATGCAGACCGATTTTGTGGAAATGCTTTTACAACAAAAACATGTAAGTATACTATTGCAATCAATTTCTATAAAGAACGTATATATACGAACATTAATGATTTTCTTATTTTAGCGTTTTCGAAACCGTTTGTATTGTATGTTATTACGGACAGAAATGAAACATTAGATCTAGAGAATAAAGGATTCTCCTTAACATATCATCAAGTACCTTGTACAGCATAAATGAGAAAAGTTCAATAACTTTTTAAAATTTACCGATATTAAAAATTAGTTGATAATGAACTAATAGGACTGAAGCTCATAATATTTTTATTTTTATCATATTTTATTAGTTCTATATACAATAAAACTGTATATTATATATATATATATATATATATATATAATATGAAATGCCATTGTGGAACTCATATTTGTACAGGGACACAATAATAAATTAGTATTTACATTATTTCGCCAGAAATAAAATTGAACATCTTTACATAAAATAAACAAAACAAAACTTTATTGTCTATTTAAATTCAGTAATCTTAACGAAAATATTTTAACTAATACAAATTACTGCAAAAGAAACGATGTAAAATGCAAATGCTAAATTTATACCGTTTAATTAGTCAAATACTTACTCCCAGAATGTGCATTCACTTCTTTTGTCATAGCACTGTACCATGTGTTCAGTTTTGTATTATTTGTGACATCTTCAAAAGCTTTACACCCTTCTATACTTTTTAAAATGCCATAGACACTAAGGTCTGCTAAGTTAGGTCTATCTCCCCCCATAAATATCCCACCACGATGTTTAATAGCTTTTAGCCATTTATTCACATCATCATAAAAGGACTGTCGGACATCATCTTTAAGATTGTACTTCTTTTTTAACTGTTTTGAAATAAACCACATAGCTAAGGCACCTACATTTATCATTACAAATCTCTCCCAGGCTGGAAAATATTCTTCCCAATGACCAGCCTAATGAATAAAAATGCATTAGTTGGAATTTTTATTTCTATAAATATGTAGAGAGTAAAGACGTGCGAGAATCCCGATTTATTTGCAAATTTCGACACATTTGCTGTATTACATACCTTTGAGAACCAATTGAATGTATCATAAGCTTCAGCAATTGTTCTGTATACATTTGGTGAAAGGGTGTGAACAAACTCATCATCTGCCCATTTTCTCCATTTACGTTCTTCTCTGTAAAAGTAAATTTAATCGTGTTTTATACTTCCTATTAGAACAACACATACAAGAACATTTTATTAATAATATTTGGAACTAATTTAACTCGAAAACTAAATATTTTTTTCTTTATACTTTTATGAATGTTTCTATGCTATACGAATTTTTTCATTTTATATTTATATTATATTTATATTTAAATATTTAGTAATTTATTAAATATAAACAATATTAACAATATAAAAAATGTTTGTGATAACTCTTGTTGCCACTCAAATGTTAAAAATTACTATATAAAAGAAATTACTCACATAATGTCATCAAAGTTCTTGTTTTCTGGCAAAGCATCTTTATACATTAGATAATACTTATTCATAATATCATATTTCAGTTTATCATTGCTATCACGTATTGCTATACTTGGATAATATACCATAAGATCATTCACATTCTGTGATTTATCTTTCAAATGTGATGCAAGAAGTGAAATAATCATTGAACTATCATTCAAAGGCTGATAACCAGATCCAGTTTCATTCAAAAGTATTGGTACTTTCTTGTAAGGTGACCATGTTATTTCTTTCCTTAATACTGGATCTACTTCCACAACATTATAAGACAGTCCATAAAAATCCAAGAAAACCCTTACCTGAAATATGTTTTTTTTATTTCTATTGCAATCCTTTGTTTCGCTACTGTGGAACACAAAGTATGTTTTAATCTATATTTTCCCTAACGCAACATCAAGCTATATTTTATCACCTCCCATGTCTTTCTGTTCATTTTATTCAGTAAAAAATGCAATTAGAGACAATATAAAATTGATCAATGTTACCACAGTGTGGACATATCTGAGATGGGCAATTCCTTCACTAATGCATTCGAGGGTCTATATTTACATTAATGTCTCATTTTATTAGACAGGCTATAGTTTCAACATAATTAGTATAGTGATATTACCTTACAGCAAAATGGACAAGTTTGATACTGAAAGAGAGTTAACTTTAACTCACTTGTGTCTGTCGGTGAAATAATCTGAAACAGAAGTAACATGTTAAAATATTTGTTGATGATATATATATATGTATATTATACAAACATTGTGTTTAATTAAAATTAAATTTGACAAACCTGTCTTGAAATTGGAACTTTAGGCATTTCTTTTAATACTTCCACTTTCTGAACCTTTCCTTCCAGATGATAAGTTTTTGAATCCTGCGTGCTGCTATACATAGAATAACCCGCTGTAGCAAGTACACCAACAGAAACTCCAATTATACTTGCTCTCAGTAGAGATCTTCCGTTTACACCTGATACGGATAAAAAACTTGCATTTCTTCTTGGACATGTTAGGAGTACTTGTTTGAAAGCACTTTGTTTTTGCGGCATTTTCACAAATTTAATTAGCGCGGACATTATGACTGTTTTTTAATCACTACGTATCATAAAACTTTTGATAAACAAATGTTGTATTATTGCAATGACATAATACGATACTGAAAACAAAAAGAGTTAAAGACAGGTTATGTTCAAAAGCTATATTAATACGTATAGTTGTTAATAATTTATGAAAATTCTGACTTGAACTTAATTTATTACAATAAACGTATATTATTCAATAATACTAAAATTTTATCAATGTAATATTCAGCATATTTGCATGTAAGAATTTGAAAATGTCTTCAAACTCGTTCAACTAAACTGCATTGATTTCAGTGGCGCGAGATTTAAAATATTTTTATAACCAATAACAGAATTTCCTCTCTGCTAGTTATATAGATTAATTGACTCAATGAGACACAGGTTTAAACAAGAATTGAATATAAATAATTGTAATTATTACTCAGAATTCATTTATTATATTAATTTTATTAGCACCATATTATCTATGCGCGTTACAATTTAGTTTGATCTTACGATCAGTCACAGTGTCCTGCACATGTGTGCACGTACAAAAATGTGTGTGTCAGTGTGAAAGCCAATCGAAGAAAGTTAATCTATTTTCCACACGTTTTATAATTGGCGCCACAATTCAGTGTGGCGAATTTATCAATCAGTTAATTCAACTTGGTTCTTACCATTAGAATTTAGCCTTCGTAGCGATAAATCAAATTATTTTTTATCAATAGATTATCACCAGTTGCTGATAACTGTAAGGAATTAGGAAACAACATTCAACATTGTAAAATGTCGGAAAATCAGTTAAAACATGTTACGCATTGTATTTTTGATATGGATGGACTATTACTTGGTATGCGATTTAATTTGTTCTGTATTATACATATGAATTTGCTCTTTATATTGTACTTTGACATAATCTGAACTAATTTAAAATGATTTCGTTAAAGAAATAGCCCAGCTCATCCGTTACAGTTAGACAGGGTTACTTGTAAATGTTCATTTTCTTTCATAATATCAACATCATTATGAGACATTCTACCCCCTATTTAACCTTTAGATAAGTTTGTGCTTATTTATATGAATATAGTAATTTTGTTTTATCCATGCACGTATAGTAATGAATAGAATCTCAATGGCAATTATTATGAAATATGAGGAAAATATATTAAAATACCCTACACATCTATATGAATGGATTCTACAGTCGATGAAGGGGGTAAAAAAGCACTCATCATGTGTGAGTTTGCATGTGCTTCACTTCTAATCTTTTGGGGGAAGTTTATGCTTAACATATGGTTTACAAATCATTATTTTTAAGTAAATAGATTAGGTGCAATTATACCTGCTGCATTAATAATGTGAACATTTTTTTTTATTAAAACTTTAATAGATACGGAATTATTATACTTGAAAGCTTTTAATCTTATATCGAATCGTTATGGGAAAGAATTTACATGGGAGCATAAAGCAAAAACAATGGGCTTCAAAACTACTGCATCTGCCAGAGCAGTAGTTGAAATGTTATCTTTACCAATGACAACAGAAGAATTTGAGACAGAGATAGTTCAAATATACCAAGAGTTGTTTCCTTCTGCGAAACTAATGCCAGGTAATAAATGCAAATACATTTGCATTGAGTGCTCAAATTAAGTTAAAAAAATTTTGAGAATCACAATATATAAAAAAATTTTGAAATTTTTGAGAACTCATCCCACTCCCAAATGATATTCTCAATCCAACATTTTTGAGTTCTCAAACACATCTAAAAGAAGTTGTTACTAAATGTAATCTTCTCTTGGATTCATAAATAGGTGCAGAACGATTATTGAGACACTTAAAGGAAAATAATATTCCAATTGCATTAGCTACAAGTTCAAATACAGAGAATTTCGAATTGAAAACCCAAAAATGGAAAGAAGTATTCAATTTATTTGAGCATAAGGTGCTTGGGAGTTCTGATCCTGAAGTTTCTAATGGTAAACCAGCACCAGATATTTTCCTTGTGGCTGCCAAACGTTTTTCCGACAGTCCTGATCCTTCAAAGGTTTGTTATATACAAACATATTATCTCCCTTACAATGATTGTACAACTAATTTCAATCTGTACATTACATGTTTAGTGTCTTGTATTTGAAGATGCTCCAAATGGAGTAAAAGCAGCCCTTAGTGCTGGTATGCAAGTTGTTATGGTTCCTGATCCAATGTTACCAAAATGCTACATTAAAAACCCAACATTGATAATTAACAGTCTTGAAGACTTCAAACCAGAAATGTTCGGTTTACCACCCTTTGAAACATGATAAAAGGGTTATGTATGTTTCTCAGGTATATAATTTCAGGATATACCAAAAACAATGAAATGTGAAAAAATTTATATTTGTTAAGAATGTAATAAATGATATATTCATAATGTTATAATATTTATTTTTAATACAAATATACAAAAATAAATTATTTTCAAATGTTCCCTTGTATCTGTACAAAACATTCAAATAAAATACATGTTTAAAGTTATTATGTAATAGTTTTTATATTTAGACAGTTATATAATATTACTAGTTTAGATTAACATATTATATTCTATTAATGACATAGTATTGTTTATATTACAAGCACTTTTAAACAGTCTCAACATAACACGTTTTCTTTCTTCATGTAATTTATGTATAAAACGTTTCAAAATCTTCATCATAGAATTTAAAAAACTTGATTACAATTAGCCATGTACATTCCTACATATGTTTAAATACTTTCTTTCTTTTCATTTTTATGTTTTTACTTAAAAAAATTGAATATTTATGTAAATATTTAAAAACAATTAATATTTTAATTGTTGCAAGCATTCATATTTACGAAATGTATAACCACGTAAATGCTTTTGTAGGTAATATTAAAATTCACGATTCTATAAGAAAAAAAAATAATCATTCTAACAATAGTTCAAATTTATAGTATGCGTATCGAAAATATATTTACCAAATTTCATCGTCTGATCCGTCAGATATGTCTAAAATATTCGTATTTAGGCCTGTTGACGAGTGTTGTGCATTCATACTTGAAAATATTGAGTCCAAGCATACAACGGAAAATGCATTTCGCCTTAGTATCTTTTCCACTGCTTCCTTTAAACTATCGTATGCTGCTCTCATACCTTGTGGATATTGAGATAACAAGTCTGAAAGCACATAAATTCCGCTTGTTACGTTCTTTAAAAAATTTTCTAATTACAATTTTTTTCTTTTATTTTTTAATATTAGAGAAAATTATGAATACATACTTTTGTACTTTGATTGACTCACATCGAATAGATGAAGATAAAAACACATCTGATTGTAAAGTTTTGTTTCTGAAAACTATAAATTAAGACGGTATCAAAATTTTTATATATTTGATAAAATGAAGAAAGTGTAATTTTAAACTCACCACTCTATGTAAATCGGCATCTCCGCATTTCCTGCAAGTTGGATATTTTCTGTGAAATCCTAATGGAAGCGCTTGTGTTCGTTCACCGCATAATGGATTCTCGCATTCTAACCATCCAGTATAATATTCTGTAATTGCTTCTCGTACAGCTAGTGTAATTGCATTTTGTATAGCATTTGCATACGTCCATGGTTGTACTGTGCAGTCTGGGTTTGAACACGATGCAAGTGATAATTGATTACCATTGGACTATAAAATAATGTTTTCCGATAAATATTCAAAAGTTTAAAAATACAATAGGAAAAAAGATTTAATTTCATCTTACCTTTTCGTTTACAACATCTTTTATCATGATCTCGGATTGGCATTTTTCATCTATACACGTAAATTTTAATGGAAGACAAAATCTAAATCTATCATCATTTACTAACAGTGGTATATCGTTACTTTCTTCTTCGTGTATTACTCTTTTAGATTTATATATATTCTCTAAACCTATATAAAAATATATTATTTTATACAATACTGGTCTGATCATCTAATTTACATATTGAAATTAAAATCGTACCTAAATTTTCAGCTAATAACACATCATCGATTCCTTCAATTGGTTCACAGATTCTCAAAGCAATCGGAAATACTTGACTCAGTAGATAATAATTAACGTCAATTTTCAAAGAATTGCTCTTTTTATACTCGTCGATGTGATATGCTCTTTCAGTTGCAGACTTTTCTGTTCCATCCTATATAACAAAAAATAATTACTGATGTATAATATTAAATATCTTATATAATTTTAAAGATATTAATTAATACGAACATCACATATGATGTATGGAACAGTATCTCCAGCTTTCCACATTCTACCACCTTCCTTATTTAATCTTAAAGCTACTTGTACATGAGCTTGCTTCTTATCTGGATAATCGTTTGGATTTTTCGATAACTGTTTTGTAATGACTAATGATGATAGAGAAGCTTGATTTTCTCGAACATTTTTTGCAACATTTTGCAACATAAGAAAAATGTGTTCCAAACGGTTCTCATTTGATTGATCAGAAAGTAACTGATCTAAGATTTTTCTGTAAAATATTTAAATATTCAATAATTGCAAATTAGAAAGTAGTTTTGCAATACATTATACATTGTTTACTGACTTTCCTACATCACAGGCTAGCTGACACCAATCTCTTCTTACAATGTCCAAACCCTTATGTTCTTGCGTTAATTCGATCTGCCCATTAGGTAGTTTTGACATTGTAACCGCAGCATACTTCTTTTTCTGTAGAAGTAACAAATAACGAAACACACCATCAATATCCAATTCCACTCGTTTGTACAATTTATTCACCTCTTGTTTGATCTGTAAAAGCACATCATTTTTAAATATAACAACATTGATAATTATGTACACAGAGTATTTGTGGTAATTTTAACCAGCATTTTCTTATATAATATTCCTATATCTTATCTTATTAATATTCTTAATATTTACCTTTCTACCAACAGAGAAAACCTCTTCATACTCTACCGAATTAGTATTTATCATTATAGAGTCAGTGTCTCCATATATAACGTCATAATTCAATTTTTCAACAAGATTCTTTGTGTGCTGCAAAATTTCTCTGCCTTTAGCTGTAAGAATTTTTTATATTTTAAATATACGTAATAATACGATCTGATAAATTATTTCATATTTTACCTGTTACTAGAGCAGCAAGTCCTTTAGCATAAAATCTACAATGAGTTGCACCTAAACAACCATACATGGAATTAGCAGTCAGTTTCAAAGCTAACTGTCTAATGTTATATTGCATTTTCAATTCAGGTGAAATATTCGGCGCTTTCATTAATTTTTTCACTTCTACTCTACTCTCGACCAATTTTCGAATTTCTGTTGGAATTACTCCGGGCTCTAGATTTGATTCAGGAATAGCTAAATCCTACAAGTGTATTTATTCATAGCGAGACTGAACGAACATTCATTAAACGATAATAAATATATTTACCCCGGTATCGGCATATGCAGCGCCAGGGACAGTAGTGAAACATAAATTGTACTCTTGGATTATACTGGGATACAAAGAATTGAAGTCCATCAATAAAATCAGTTTATCATAAAATCCTTTTTTTGGATCCAGAACTAAGCCTCCAGCATAAGCTGCCTTCTTTCTCCCAGTATTTTCTAAACATAATCTGACATTAGTTACATTTTAACAACATGTGTCAAAAAGTCATACCATTGTTTCCAGCATTCTTCCCCTTTTTTGTAACATGTTTATCTGGTGTTACATAATTTTTCACGTGAAAAGCATGTAATAATAAATATTCATTTCTTTCCGCTCGTCCTGCCGTTAACGTTCTTGATATAATGTTTCCTGTAGAAAAATATGTACACATGTTATGAAAAGTATGAATATATGTTTTATATATCATTATTTGCGTAATTACCGGCAATGCACGTAATTTGTAGTGCAAGCGGAAGAATATTAAGATCAAGTACAATGGAGAGAATATGTAATGCCTCTGTTAGCGTTAGTTTAATTAAATTATCTATTTTACTTGTTGTAGCATAAAATGCTGAACATTCTCCAGGCTTTATTTCCTTACATTCATTTTCCTTTTTCTTCAATACCTATTGTGGCAAATGTAAACTTAATTTTCTTTCTAACAAACAGTAGACAAACATTTATTAAATATTTACCGCTGTGCAGAGGGATTGTAAGTCGTAGCTTCTAACTTTCAGGTTCAATTCTTTAGCTGAAACTTGTATATCACACATAGGGCGACCAGCTAATACTTGATTTATACTAATTTTTCCCTGAAATAAATTTTACCTTAATTAAATCTTTACCAAAATCGTATTGCTACAAACAGGGTGTCTCACTAACACTGATATAATTTAATTAATAAAATTTTTAGAAATCAAGGAAAATAATTTTATGTATTAATAAATGTTCTATTATCATAATGAAAAACACTCTGTATTAAAAGAGTACTTGAGTATACCTTAATTAAGGGAGGCACGGAACGTCTTAGTCTTCCAAATCTACTCCAATTTGGAACTTTCAATGTAAACATTCTGTGCATCAATATATCAAACTGAAAACCGCAATCATATCCAATTAACAAATCAGAATCTGCTGTGTTAACTATTTTTAGCAATTCTTCGAGTAGATCCACTTCAGTATCAAATTTCATTACTTTTGTGTATGAAATGTTCGAGAGCATTTCCCGCGCTTGTCTTGGCCAAGGAGTATCACGCGGATGCGTGATTACTATAATAGGATATTAAACGTTTTACTGTTGATTATTGGGGGTAACATTAACATTAAGAATATGTGAATTAACGTACAACAAATATGTTGTTGAAATGGTGGTTTAGGAGGTTCTTTATCAACATGAAATTTATGATGTATTAATATCGCAACCATGACCACTTCATTCTGTTGCGTTTTAGAGTTCAACGATGTGCGTACGTTTAAAGTAATTATTCCTAATGGTGGTAAAGCTTGAGTCTCGGGGCAAACTGATATGTTCTCCATCTTCATACAATTTATCTGTTTAGTTAAACAACTTGTTAAACATCAAAACTTTGCTTAACTTTGTAGAGTATAACATCAATACATTTACCCTCTGTTTGCAACCTTATTTTTATTGACGTCATTTTTTTACTATTCTAGGTTTTAAACAAATTTTTAAATAAAAAATTTTGAAATACGTATTGGAGTCACTATTTCAATATACAATCGTTTTTTAAATAAATAAATATTGAAAACAGAGAAATTCAAGAATGAAATTTTGCTTCATACATAATCGACTCAAGCTACAGATAGTTAAATTATTATACCTTTATTTTACACCAACTAGTCTGCACGCCAGTTGGCAATGGACATTTCACATCCAACCAACATGGACCTTTAATATTTCTTTCTATTACAAGCATTTCCAAAGCATTTACTGTCGTCCCAAAGATGCGTTCTATCGATGATCCAGAGTAATCCGAGGGCATAATCGGATAATGTGCCGAATACCTCACTTCCAAATATTCAGACACTAATGGAGTACCCTCCTGCTCGAAAGCATAATGTTTTGTAACAGTGCTACAACGAAATTCTTTTATTCCCGACTTGTTTGCGAACTCATTAAACTCTTTATACACATCTTCCATTGAATTCAATTTTGGTTCTTTGTTATTATCCCCAGTTGATTTTATCTAAAATTTATAATCGTTGTAATAACATATTTTTTATATAAAGCAAAAATTTTCTTTTTATAAATACGATCTATTAATAAATATTTGAACATACATGCACTCTAGGAAGAAGATAAATTCTTCGAGGAATATTTTTTACTGTTAAACAGCATGAACAATATGCCTTTACAGATGGTACAAAAACCTTTCCAAATATGTATACTACTCCAGGTTGTTTGTATGGATCTTCATACGCATCCCACCAATAAAATCTAAATACTTCTTCTTTATTCGCATTAGTTGTAAGTGGTAAAGGCAATTCTGTAGTATCTATTGATACTTCAACGTTTTGTGTTTGTGTTGAAAATTCAGTGTCCCACACTTTGTTAAAGTCTTCAAAGTCAAACATTTCTTGTTCAACATCTTTTGCTTTTTGAGGAACTGATTTACAGACTTCCACGTTGGTAGGTACTGGTTTCTCAGTCTGCTTTGGAGGTGCAGTCTCAAAATCTGAATTACAAAACTGTAACAAAACTAATTATAAAGTCCGTCATTTGGTATGAAATAACAAATATTGAATAATATAATAATTTACATCTCCAACAAATTGACTGAGATCTTCACTTTCTTCTTCAATTATTTGACTACTACTTTTTTCAATAATATCATCTTTTAATTCTGAATCAGATACTCTAGAAATTGGTTGTGATTCATTACTTTTCTCATCATCAATAATATTTTGGCTATTACTTGTATTTGTTTTTTTGACTGCATCAAACATTACCCAGTCAGCATCATCATTGTCAAACTCCACTCTTTTATGTTCAGAGGTGGATTCTTGTTTTTTTTCTATATCTGTAGTCCTGAAATTTTAATAATCTTAGTGCCATGTAGCACAATTGTGCTGTTCAGAATGACCCCTAACACTAAAATGATTAATGATAATAATCTCATCTAGGAATAATCATGAAATTATAAAAATAAGATTAATTACTTATTCACTTGAGGTGTAGTACAAAATTTATTTCTAACTGTTCTTATTTCTGGCTTTTTTGGCGTTTCATTTTTTTTTAATTCAGACATTAAATCTCCTAGAATATTGTCATCATTGAGTCCAACATCAGCTTTTTTCTTAGTTGGCATATTCATTAACATGTTGTGAATAGATGATTTCTTTTTAATATCTTCTTTCTTGCTCTTCCTTGGACCAGAAACCTTTTGTTTTCTTGCTTCTTGAATACTTTCAACATCCAAATCATCATCGAAAATTTCTCTGCCATCTTCCACGTAACCACTTTCCCCTATAGTGTAAAACAAATTACTTGGATTATTTCTAAACTATTGAAATTTTTAATTAATGCAACACAATAATTGAAGTGACTACCATCATCGACGATCCAATCATCATTCTGTCTATCTATTACAGTTCGACTGTATTCTTTTTCATCAACTTCTTCATACACATTTTCTAATTGATCAACCTCGTATTTATTTTTGCTACCTTTCAATTGTTTCAATTTCTCCAAAGCTGACAACCTTCCAGTTTTGTCTACCTTCTGACGTTTCGATCTGCTCACTGAAGGTGCTAAATAATTTTATAAATAATATGTATCACAGACATTTATAAATATAATTAAAAGTATTAAGAATTTGTGTTCAAAATATATTTGTATGAATACTTACATTGTGTGTCACTCATATTTGTCCACGATAAGTCGTTACCGTTGATCACAATATCATAAATTATTATAAATAACGGTTTGAAAAAATAAGACAAGTTAGACGTTCAAACGATACAACCAAGAAACCGGTTCCATGAAATTTCAAAGGTAGATGAAATTACTGTACCAACACATGTACTTTTGGCGGGAGTTTTATTCAAATCGATATATCCCTTATCGATTATTTTCGAGAAATGTAATCACAATAACTTTTGTCTGTGTTATATCGCTAACTTCATTCGACAAGTTTGTGTTCAACGATCGGCAGGCTTAGGCAAGCTGTACGAAGGTAATTATTTGAATTCTAAAGAAATGTGTGCCTAATAACCGTGTTCGTTTAAAGTTGCAAATGTTCTACATAAACATGAACCGTGTTACACATTACTATGCTTTGATTTCGTTACGCAAGGATTACGCTGAGTGTTCTTTTGTGTCGTCAGTATATTCGGCACTCTTACGATATCCACTGTACCTAAAAATTAAGCACAACCTTATTTTACCTTTGAAATTTTTTGTTGTATTGTTCAATGTTGTTTCAATGAATAAACCTTCATTTTTCTTTATAAAATTGTAACGAATTACCGCTATTGTCATTTTCAGTATTTGAAATTCGTTATTAGCACGACAGTGCGATTTCTTTGTTTCGTGTATTTTTCAAGTCACGTTTTAGGTTCTCATGAATTTATCAAATGTATTCAGTGAACACAGAATTTAGATTGTAAGTTTTGTTTTTTTTTAATTTTTTAGTTACAATGTCAAAAACACATAGTCCTACTGTACTTAATGGTGAAGCTGATCATTTTTTT
>CM052087.1:11175773-11209233 GCA_028453745.1 Agapostemon virescens
ATGTTTTTTTAAATGACTAATGATGTAATAAGTTAAATTAATAACGAAGTTTAACTCACCATTTTTGGTCAAATAAGTTACTTTATTTTTTGTTTGTACCATGTATAATTGTATAAGGCAATTCAAATAATTTTCATTACTTATTTTCTAAGTATTGTTTTTTTTTTTCAAATATATCTTATGTATTATTTGTTTACTAATTACACATATGTATATATTTATATATGTTTTAAGTAATGCAATAATGTTTTATTTTAATAAAAAATTCGCAGTTTTATTAAATTATTAAAGAAATACTTTCAGATTATTTCATAAATAAAGAGTACATTTAGTACATTAATGAGATAAAATTCCATCTCTGTTAGTGAGCAATGGTCCTAAAGAACACCAGCAACAACCACAGACAGATCATGCCGGCGGAGAAGATACTGGATTTGATTCATGGAGAGGAGGCAATAATACGCATCATTCAAGCTATCCAATTGGTACTGGTGACCCATATAGTACTTACTATGCAGGTACCTCGTTCCCATATCAAACATTTGGTGCCGGGGATGGTACTTGGTCAAATGGAACAGATCCTGTTACATTTCTTTCCGGATATGGAGGTCAAATAGGTCACGATGCGTATAGCATGGATGGAATGTTTTCTGCTAGTGCAGGAGGTGGTTTTAGTACGTTTGGTCAACCTGCTTTCAATTATTTTCATGGGAATGGTGATTTTAGTGCTTGGGGCACTCCCAGAAAAACACGTTATGAGAATTATTATCAAGCTCCGCGTGGAAATGAGAATTATCCTACGCCTAGTAATACTGAAATTAAGGCTATTGAGCAAAGTGTGCAGGGGTTGTCATTGGGAAGTGGAGAGGTACCACGACAAGAACAGCAGACCCCATCTACTCAGCCAATAAAACCAGAACCGAAGGAGCCTAGAAAAATAACATGGGCGAGTGTAGCGAGTCAACCGGCCAAACCAGTACCTCCCCTATCATCTTCTCAAGGAATGAGAAAGAAGGCTGGGATGCCTCCGCCACCTATTGTGCCTGGAAAGCATAATATGGACATTGGAACATGGGGTGAAGGTAAATCATCTGCTCCTCCACCGACAGCACCACCACCACCTCAGGTACAACCTCCTGTTCCACCACCTCCGCCACTAGTTCAAAGACAAAGACCTCCTCCACCACCATGTTGGAATAGACAGCCTACAACGCCTCCATCACCTCCACAATCACAGATTCATATGCCACCGCAGCAGCAACAGCAGCAGCAACAACAACAACAACATCAACAGCAGCAGCAGCAACAACAACATCATCATCAACCACAACATCACCAACAGCCACAACAGCAACAGCCGCAACAACATCAACAGCATTCACAGCCTCATCCGCAACAGCATCAACAACAGCAATTACAACAGCAGCAACAACAACAACAGCAACAACAACAACAGCAGCAGCAGCAGCAGCAGATTGTACAAGCGCAATCTCATCCCGTTCTGGATGAATTGAAAGTGAAAAACGATTATAATCCTGTAGATTTCGATCAAACTGCTCCTGGAGCTAGGTTTTTTGTTATTAAATCTTATTCTGAGGATGATATTCATAGATCCATTAAATATGAAATTTGGTGCAGTACCGAACACGGTAACAAAAGATTAGATCAAGCATATAGAGAAGCCAGTCGTGAAGGTGCACCTTTGTACTTGTTCTTTTCTGTGAATGGATCTGGTCATTTCTGTGGTATGGCACAGATGATGTCGCCTGTTGATTATCAAAGTAACAGCTCTGTCTGGTCCCAAGACAAATGGAAAGGTCAATTTCGTGTACGTTGGATTTATGTAAAGGATGTTCCTAATGTGCAACTTCGTCACATTAAACTAGAAAACAATGAGAATAAATCAGTAACTAATTCAAGGGATGCACAGGAAGTTCCCCATGCTAAAGGAGTAACGGTGTTACGTGTATTACATGCTTACCGGCACTCGACGAGCATCTTCGATGATTTTGGACATTATGAACGCAAACAGGCCGAGGAAGACCAGCGTAAAGCACCGGTAAATCCAATACCGCATCATCACTCTTCCAATCATAGAAACAGAGGTCACACTGATATACCAAGAGACCATCATCTCCATCAACCGCATTTACATTATCAGCGTAAAGTGAGTAATTAGTTCTGGAAACATTGCAATTAACACTAGGTTTACAGAGCACTAAGACTGACTGTATTCGATTACTTTAGAAGAAAAATTTGTAGCCATTATTTATTTATTGAATATACATATACTCAAAGAAATAAATTCGTTAAATGTTTCTTCGTGGATACAACTTTACAATTTCAATAATCGTAAACTAAAAATATTAGAATGCATTCTGTAAACCTGATGTGAATAGAATTGAATTTTGTGGTCATGTTACTTATACTTATGTTTACTTGCAGGATCGAGATGGCGCTCGCGGCAAAGGCAGAGGAGGTTCACGCCAGTAGCGGTGGATACAACAAAAATATACTATTATTCATGATAGTAATCATCATAAAGGAAGCACGCTACGACTAATTATCGTCTTACTACTTACCTTTGCTTTCGTGGATACACAAAGGGGCTTCTAATTCCTGTGACCGAACTCTCACCATTGAGACTATCTCCTTCTGTTAAATAATCAACTTGTATGATAATTAGCGTCGCGTCGGCATCATAAATATTATCTAATTATACCTACTACGAAGAGGAACATAATTCACTTTCACGGGATATCGAGTAAACTTGCTGACAGTTAAGCATATAGTGTGGTGTTGCGTGCTATGCGTCGAAAAGGTGTTTATTAAACGTACAAATTAAAAATGAAAGAGAAAAAAAATGAGATGATATGGAAGAAGAAAAACTGTAATATGTGGACTAACCCCTTGTAAAATGCTTAAACTTTTGTTGATAATGAAAAAAAATCTATGCGAGAACAATATTGTAAGCAAGTGTCATTTAAATCAATTACTATTTTAAACTTCAATGGACATATAACCTGGTGCCTGTGACTGAAAGGACTCTCACACCTTTCTTTGTTAAAAAGGTGCAAGGGCTTATTACAACATTTTAAGTTTATTTGTAACAATTATGCTTGATCATTGGATAATAATAGAAATTATTGTCAACTGATTATTTTATGCATATTCTATATCTATTGCAAATTATATATATTACTATTATTATTGTATTATTCATGGACTGCAAAAGCGATCTAAAATATTATACAATGAAAAAGAATATAATATTACAGTTACTCTATAGTAACGTATATGATGACGAATATTATTCTACTATTTGATGAAAATTTCAGAGATATTATAATTCCTATTGTTAAAATTATCCGTTATTTTATTTTTCTTCACTATTTACTACATTCTCTTCGTCTTAGTTTTATAATTCTTCAAATTGAAATTGCTTTTACAACAAGAGAAACTTGTCCATAGTTTCACAAATTTTTGAACACGCAATTGTTCGAGATGATTCTTTTTTTAAAGGAAAAAAAAAGTATCTTTTGAAAAATATCACTAAATTTAATCTATTTTTACGGAATTATACGTAGAAGATTGAATATTAATATAAAACAAAAACTGCTTATCTAATGTGAAGTTAGTAAACTAAAACATGAAAAGATAGATTTTATCATAGATTTGATTACTTTTTTGGTAGTTATATACACATATTATTATAAATAGAAATTAATTTCTAGAGAAGTATACAGAAAATGATAAAGCAATGATATTTTGTTTTCTACCGTTTCACGAAAAAATGAAACTATACTTGAATATAAATCAGCAGTCTTTTAAGGATGGATCAGATTTCGTACAATATAATAATGAACTAGGGTGTGATTTTCAGTTTATTAAAGAAAATTGTACAAAAATTAATGAATTACATGCAATGAAGTGCAACATTGTTTAATCAAGGCATGCTCATTACGAGAATTACTTCTCTGCATATACAATTGAAGGATAACAAGAAAAAATATCTAAACCGTGTGCAGTTGAAGTCTTTTTCCTTGATTCTATGTTGCAAATATTGCGACAGTGAAACACATCTTATTAAAGTAATATATCAACGTTAAAAATTTGTGGCTGATGTTTTTAAATCACTACATCTCATTTGTAGTTTAAGAGAGAAATTCAATTGTTCAAGAGTTGAACACCTAGCATTGTCCGAGTAGAATAGACGATCATGTAAGCTTTATTAAATTTCTATGTTTCAGTTGATCAAAGTTTGAAAAACTTTGTTGAACAACTTTACTAATTATCATTTTATTGATTACTATTCAGTTAAAGAAAGTAATTAATATTTTTCTCAATCATATTTTAAAGGTTTGGTAAATTATATTTGGATCCCAAAAAATTTTCTAAACTTTATTTTATGATTGACACAATATATACTATAAGTATACAAACTGCATATCTGTATATTATCATTGTATTATAATATGCAGACATACGAATAGTATACTCGTAATGTATCTACACTGTTTAGTATTTACATTGTATAATCATGTTTGATTAAATGTTGAATCAAACTACGAATTTAATATTCAAATTTAACTATTAAAAAATTTCACATGCGCAGGAAGTGCTTTTCTAAAAAAAAACAACATCAATTATTCGATTACAATTTCGATTGGTAATCCTATAATTTTAAAGTGATAAATCTAATGAATAACGATTGCATTCAACGTAGTTATTGTGTACATTTTATGAAGTGTAAGAAATTGATTAGAAAAATAATTGCGTTCAATGTGATTACCAATCGTAAATCAGAAACCTTTGTTATTTTTCTATCCGGTCATCCCATCTTACTTCCTTTTTAGATTTATTCGTGAGTTCTTTAGAATTTTGAGAATTATTATTAGTTGCCAAAAGCGGACACAATTTATCCACTGTAGGTGGGACTGGTTTTAGTTCGCCGTATTGTCCTTCGTATTTCTCTGCAGCTTGAACTTCAAAATCTTTTATACAATCTATCATATTTGCGTCATGTTCGACAGCTGGATTGACTGGTTTCACGGCATAGTTATTCGTTTCTGTCGCATCGTGTATCTTTTTCACTTCGACCGCTATTTCCTCACCGAGTAAATTTCGCTCGGCGAAATAATCGCGAATATTATCGCGTACCTCCCGTGAGAATTTTTCAGGATTAGTTTCCATGTAGCGATACACAAAAAGATCGGCACCCACAATGATAAAGTAATGATTGAAGATATTAATACGCGCGCCAATATAGAAGTCTTGAGGGGTATAATATTCCGGATTGTCTCTTCCAGTTTTTGGCTTCGGGACCAGTGTCGCTTTCAGGAAGCAACCTTCTCGACGACCCGAGTTGCGTTTCTCGCGCTCTTGCACCACTATCGTGCCATCGCTTAAACTATACTGCAGGATGAATTCACGGCCCATGTCTTCAGGATGCACCACATCCATTTGCATGGAATAACGTAGCTTTTTCGGAAAGTTCACCAGCTGACGGACAACATCCTTTCTCGGTGGTTTAGGCATGAAGGAGATACAGCCGGTGTAAGTATCCTCGGGTGTACCGAATTTTATGTGCGGTGGTGGTACGTACTCTACAGTCGGCTTTGGTTCCTCTTCCGGAAGCGGAATTCTTTCCGGTTGCGTTATCCTCAACATGCCCGAATAGTATTTCCGTGTGAACGAGTCACAGTCGTGCAAAAAGAACCGTCGACTGAATATAAATATCGTTCCTCCTATCTGTGACAAAATAAATGTTAATATTCGCTTGATTCATAGAAAAAACATTGTAAAGAAACTTCCACCATCATTTTTCATACGGTAGAAATTCAATGAATCTACGCTATGGACAATAACATTTTTCAGGGGGTATCTTGGAATAGTCAAATCAAAGAATCGTACTATGTTAAGCTCATATCAATTTAGTTAATTCATATTCTCCCACTAGCGATAATATCTGTACGCTCTTTAAAACGATGACTTTTTAAATGTTGCATTACGTAAAGTGAAATAATTATTACATCATGTGTTTTTTATTTTTTTCTTTGATGACTATTCAGAGAGACTTACGATGAAATCTTGTGGCGTATAATATTCAACTATTTCTGGATCGCCGTATTCTAAGTATATGCTTGGGTAGGATGACGGTAAATTTTTCCAGTCTTTCGGTACTTTCATTCTTTTCAGTAGGGTGGCTACCGGATCCTTTCCGCTATTTGGTTTCTGGACCTCTATTATACTTATCGTGTCGTCCGTTAAAAAATACATTATTTGGTATACGTCTTCGTTCCACGTGGCAGTAAATCGCAACACCATCTTATCGTATTCTAAAAATCGTCGTCTAGAATCATCTGGGACCTGCGTGACGCACGTGGGTGTTCTCTGGTTGGATGCGCGAAACAATGTGTAAGGATCTACAGGAGGTTCCTCTTTGTCTCCGACGTCTATCCCTTGGCTACTCAAAAACTCTCTGGTAAATAAGTCGCAATCGACAATATGATAAACTACACCATAAATACCTGCAATCAACGATATGTATTAGATCGCGTGATGAGATTTGTAACTATATATAAAAGAACGTACAAACAGTTTGAAAAGGTTTGTAATGAACGTAATGCGAAGATTGATGAATATTTTTACAGTTTTATAAGAAGACATATCGACGATTTATTCGTGTATACGTACATACGTCAATCCCTACATTGAAGTCCTTCCAATGTAGCATATCACCTCCTTCGTTCTTTTCGATCTTTCCACGCCTAACAAGCTTTCCCTGTTGAAATCCTGCGTTATCAACCGCAGGCTCCATGACGCTTACTGTGTTATCCTCCAAAAAATATAATATATTCACATGACGTATCCGGAAATGTTCGTCAGGTGAATTAAATACTCCCTGGCGGAAAAAAGCTTTGAAACAAAGACATTTTTGAGCGAACAATGCATAATGCGGAACAACTTGACGATATGCGTATCCCTTCGCACGGCCGTATGTTAACGATGGATCATACCTAGTATGGAGTATTAATATTTTGTATTAGTATCGTTAACGTTAAGTAACTTTGTATCAAAAATATATATATATATATAAATTAAATAAACACTACAATTGAGTTTTAGGAATACAATAAAATTGACAAAATTGAGTTTACATTGTTCATTACTTACTTTACAGCAATTGTATCTTTAATGTACGCGGTTGATGCAGCATCTATTGGTCTCCCTCCGATACCAACTTTACTGTCACGTATTACGCGATAACCGTTTAAAAAATTTAACTTTTGAAGCAATCTAAAATCGGTAATCTTTAAAAAAAAAAAATTATTGTTTTAGTCTCGATTATGAAGGTACGGTAAATTATATTGTACTTCGATCAGACTTACACTTGGATTACGAAATGTGTAGCCTGGTATATTAGGTAAGTCTTCCATATTAAATTATAAAAATATTGTACAAACTATACTTTCGCTAAACGCGTTAACTTAGACATCTTCTTGAACTGTCAGAGAATCTGTTTAAACCTGTTGCTATAACAACATTGCTACATATGTATTGATGTAACACCAATTTCGTAGTACCTATTGCTACTGAGAAAAAATTATATGAAATAATGAAGAATTCAGTGGTTTTATCATTCACAGGTGAAGGATAACTAGTTTAAGTAGTTATTTGATCATTTATTTCTGCATAAATTATTGACAACAGTAGCATTGGATGGTTTGTCACTAAAACTTGTTAGTTGCCTCAATAACGAAGTCACATAGTAATTATTTCTTTGAAAATAGCCATACACCCTGCAGACAAGCAGCCGGCTACTGGCACTGTGATCAACCATGCGAATGCAATATTACGAAATAATTTCCATGACACGCCCTCACCGCCACGCGATGCCCATCCCACACAGACAACTGATCCTACTTTGCAATGTGTTGTTGACACAGGTAAACCAGCCTTACTTGCCAACAAAACTGTCACTGCTGCTCCTACCTGTGATTAAATCAGTAAATCATTTATATTCTAATTTTATATTTCTAATACTTTTGTACCAGAGTTCAAAATGGTTCCAAAAATAACTGTTGAAAACTGTTATATAATAGTTTTGATTAAACCAGTTATAAAGAACTGATAAATAGATATTGGAAATTTTAGTTGTTTGTAACAGTTATTCGAAAAAATGGTTCTTCATAACTGTTTTATGAACCGAAACCGATATAACGACTTTCAAGCTCTAGCTCATACCTCTATGGTAAATCCAGTTGTTGGTGTAATACGTGCTAAATCTTGACCTAATGTTTGTATAACTCTACGTCCCCATATCCAAAGACCAGTTGATATTCCTAGACCACCGTAAAGTAGAATAAGTAATGGAGTTTCTGCTTCTTGCCTAGCTGATCCCTCTGCGTATACAGCCCAGAGTGCAATAAGTGGGCCAATCGCGTTGCTGACATCGTTACCACCATGTGCAAAACTACCAAACGCAGCAGTCAGTACTTGCAGGAAAGCAAATAGTTTCGATACTTCCGGTGGCTCCTCGTTTTTCCTTTCAGGTTCAATTTTAGCACCTTCGGTGTCCGATCCCGATACCATTAACAGAGGACTCGCGCTGTTATTACCACGTAATTTCGGTGCACCTTCTTTAGCGTTACCGTTACTACTACTGCTACTACTACTTTGCGGGGCTTCCGATATAACAGATAGTACTGTAGTTTCTTTTTTATCACAGGTACCAAACTTTGTTGTTGTTGTTGTTGTTGTTATTACAGTTTCGTTGCTATTCAGTGAAAGTAATATTCTTTTCCTCTGCCATGGTACGACAAAGATATAAACAATGGCACCAGAAAATAAACCAAAAGCTATCGCGGCTATTAAGCTACCCCACCATGGCAATTTATCGAGCATTAAAACTGAAAACGGTGATCAAATGCATATTACTAAGTTACTTTTAATATGGAAAAGTGTTTTAAGATACAAATATAAATATTTACGTTTAGGGCCGTCGTGTACAACCGACATAACATTAACAGCAACAGTGAGACCATATGCTAATGGGAGAATATGAAGACCTTGTTCTAGGGGCTTATTTGACTGGAGCACAGATTTCCTTAGAAGCCAAAATATAGCACCTGATACAATTCCACTAAGAATAGGACTAGCAAACCAAGATGCTGCTATATTTGCAAGAGCTATCCACTTTACCTGCAATAACAAAATACTGATTATAATGCGAAATAATAATTATTTTATATTAGACAAAATAATGACTACTGACCCCTGCAGTACCTTTACACACAAGTGAAAATCCAACCGTAGCACCAACAATAGAATGTGTTCCAGAAATAGGTAATCGTAATGCTGTTGCTAGGATTAGCCAGATACCAGATCCAGCTAAGCTAGACAATGCTCCTATCATTAATTCTTTTTCATGTCCTTCGTACAATGTAACATCTAATATTCCCTTTCTCATTGTATCAGAAACCTGAAAGAAATATTAATTAATATTTTCACAAATAATTTGAATTACTACATGATTCATAAGACAACTCTATTTTTAAAATACCTTATAGCCAATGAGTACAGCTCCAGCAATTTCAAATACAGTCGCTAAGATACAAGCTTGGAATATTGTAAGTACTCCAGCACCCACGCTTGTTCCAAAACTATTGGCAACATCATTAGCTCCAATTCCAAATGCCAAAACAAAGGCCACTAAAAATCCAACCACTACTATCCATACCAAATTCTCATCGTATGGTATGTTCATTTTTCTTTAATTAATACTCGATTCTTTTGAACTGTGTATGTTTTTTGTTTTTATACATTTGTCAAATGATTATTGATATTGAATGTCCTCTTTCCATATTGTTTGAAAGGGATACATCATCAAATAAGAGGACACGCATCAAGGAAGAGCTTCTGATTCACTCTGCTATACATCCATGTGTGAATACTTTTACATAAGAATATATATTTCTTCTTTTACATTTATATCCATATATGTATATAGTGTGAGTGTGTGTGTTTGTTTCTATGTTGTATATGTGACCGTGTACACATATAATTTTATATATTTTTTTTTTATTTTACTTCTAACACAATCAATTTTGTAACTTTGTACATATAACAGAGGTAGTATTTTGGCGCAGCACCTAATATATTGAACATTATGTTTTCCTTGGACACTATCGTACAATTGCCGAATGCTTTGCCAGCATTAGAACAATTACTGTGTACACGTTTCTCTAATCATTTGAGTATTTATTAAATATAAAATATGATGTTCGATTTGATAATCATTCGTTATCAGCGTTTTCCATACGCGGAAACACGCCGACCGCTGATTTTCCGGCATCTGCAATTAACCAAAACGCGTGTATTTTACGCATCACGCACATGGCCTTCATACATAATTCGTGTATTAGAACATGAAGAATTCTTGAAAGCGATGCAACTACTTTGTTTAACAATTACCTTCGCACGCACATGATAATCGTCTTTAAATCGACTTTAAGGAACAAGTTGCTTCGACATCCATGAAAGAAATTCAATTATTAGACCGAGGAAACGGTTTGCCAATTCTGTTAATGCTCGATTCCGAAGGGGGTGGCATTACCCCTCTCACTATTCACGTGGTGACACTTCGTACCTCGACTAAAGCTCACATTCCTGACAAAGCTTTTATCCGTAAGAAGCTGCTCTTTCTTTTCCTTTCTATTTCAGTTTTTCCGCGTGCAATTTGAAAATAAAAATCGAAGTCGTTACGAAGGGATGCTTGCATGGAAAGTGGCCGACGTTTTGCAGACTACAAAGAGTATTATATTGCAAACTGTTTAAAAGCAAGAAATGGTTGGCCAGTATAGGCAAAGCTTTCAAGCATATTATATAGAGTTTTGTACACGAAAATATTGTAAAGTATGCTTTCTACCATTACCACTTTTTGCATCATTCTTTGCACGATCTTCCGTGTAGCTCACACTTCGAAATCCATTTTTCAAGAATTATATAAAAAATAAGTATTGAATGTTCGGATCACACAGAAAAACTAATTGAATCGTTCACTAAAAGGGCAAAAGAACCAAGAATATACAAGAATAGAAATTTTTATCCACTCACAGAACCGAAAATTTATTCGCGCAAATCTTTAGCAACTGGGGATGCCGCTCAGATTCGCGTGGGGGTAAGATATTGATCCGCCATTTTCCCGCGAAACGATCTTATAGGTATAATATGAAATGGTTTACTGCCGCATAAATCTGACGTGTAGTATTTATAAATCGATAAACAATCGATTGGTTATCCTTGCGTTCCAGTACCTACGTTGATTTGTCTTTAAATGTCATTGCGTTTATTCGCAATGTGTATTACGCATTAAACGTGCACCGGATCTTCGTAGGGGGAATGATGAATAAGTCGTTGCATAAAGGGTGTTAAATGAGCTACGAATTGATGCGAACATAATTACCAATAATCACGTATCTGCTCGTCCATATATAGTTAAACAAAAAGGTCATCTATTCGCAAATCTTGGTCGGTAGACTACGGATGCTAATGCGAGAGCCCGTGATTCTCGTGAATTAATATGCAAAATCGGGAATTAAGTAATCACTTCCTGTACTTACTGCAAACTTTGTTAAAGCAGAAATTAAAATACAGATGTATTTAAAATCTTGCCTCATCATTCCAAACTGAATTCCATTAACAATATAATATTCACATTGTCAATATTACATTCTACTCTTTCTCTTTTCTATTAATTTTCAATTGTAATAACAAACTTTAATAAAAATTAATAACTAATGCTGGCAATGATTTATTAATAAACGTGATAACATGCTTCCTCAAGAATCAAATGATGTGTGATAAAAAAAACTTTTATTTTCTTAAAGTAAAAGCAATTAAATATGTAAAATTACATCTTGTATACCTTAAAATTAGATCAACGCAGTATGAGTAAAGTGATAATTGTATTTTGTTCAATATTTTACATATCATAGCAACATTGTAATGTTACATTCTGATTGACTAATGAGTAGTTAATGTTATTCACATAATGTTATTCACAAGTTATCGTAGTATTCTCTTTCTGCCATTTCCTTCATTACTTCCTTTACTAATGGAGTAAGATAGAAGTCGTCCTATTCCATAACATATTATACATGTAAAATAATTTCAATATTTATTGTACATTAAGCATTTGGTATGAAACAATCATATTAAATTACCTCTTCATATCTAGTCCATTCCTGTGGTGGTAAAATTTTCTGTTGCATTTCTAATTGCGCTGCTCTGATAAGACGGAATATACGTTCCTGTTGAATACGTTGGGGTAGTCTTCTAATTGCTTCTTCGACTGCAGCATTTTCATGTAAAATATCGTCTTTCCTCAAACCTATTTTACACATATATTAAAAAACATATTAAAAATTTCATAAATAAAGCTTTTAGTGATAGTGTATAAAATATAAGGCGATTTTACTACTTATCGTCTTATTTATTTAATAAATGATTTTTACCAATTACTATTTATCTAATTCTTATTAGAGTATATACGTCTTCTTACCATACTTTCTAAATCCAGATGCATTATATGCCCATTTTCGCAAGCCTTCATTAGCTGTAAAGTAGTAAAATAAAATTACGTAAGATTTAGTTCTACATACACACAAGATCTAAAATTGTTTCGCGTAAGATTTACTCACCGTACAATTTCTCTAATGCTTTCTTCATGTTTATATGTCGTTTCCCTTGCAAGTTAAGTATACAATTCCCTGAAATTAAGTCTTAAGAATTACTACTTGTCAAAACTGAAGTAACTCTCTGCTTAGCAAAGAACCACTACTGAAATCAGTAGAACAACTTGAAAAATTCCTAGTCCTATTTGTGTGTAACTCTCTTTATCGTCTTATAACGCAAAATACGTTCGAGAGTAGGAAAATGCTATTTTCAGACTTGCTCTCATTGGCTATTTCCTCGTTACTACGACAGTGCTGCCTCGCGAATTCGAGATAAAGAGAAATACTACACAGTGAATCAAAGAAAGAACAATTACAAATAAAAGCAGGCTAACTTTTATTCTATCTTTCTTGCTTGTTGCTTTTTCTTTGTTTACATTATTATGAACATCACCAAATGTTCCGTAACATGGCGATGGTAAATATCTTCTGTAATGATATTCATTTTATGTAGATCCCAGCATAAAACTAGATGGTAAGAAACGTTAAATGTATGCAGACGATTAATCGAATTTTTGATGTAGCAAAAAACATCAACAATATAACTATTTGATTACCGTAAAAAATTTGATTACAGCCAATGCACAGAAAAATTAATTTATTACCGAGTGACGAAGTTCCAAATTCATTGTAGTGAATTTGGCATCTGAAATTCATCGTAGTGGATTTTGAATTTATAACACAAAATGGCGCAAGATCTCGAGCTTGCGTAACCTTGTAAAATGTTCCTATGAATCTAACATAAAGTTGTTGAATACGTTGAATTCTTTGGAAATTCGTTAAAATCCACTAAAAAAATCTATCGTATTATCATTTCAGATATAATTCATCTACAGGGCCAGTTGAATTCAATCGAAACGATATAGAACCGTATTTTATCATAGAATTATTTCGAGAATACCCTAGATCGTGTTGCAGGTGGCGTAACGCGTTTAAGAGGAACTATTTTTCCAATGCGTAGGATGTTCGTTGGTTAGTATATAAGCGGAGCGGGAACTACTTTCAATGCCTCTTCCTCATTAAGAGTAGAGTTGTGTTCACGTGTGGTTGTGTCTCCTTTTTCCACAAAATAGGTCACACAACCCACCTCCATCCGTGAAATAACTCTTCTATAAAAAAAACCAAAAAAAATATAAAAATTCCAAAAAATACAAACAAAAAAATCGAAAAACCGTAGCTGAAAACCGTGAAACATAAGTAAAGTGTGGAAAAAAATAGTAATCATCGCGTTACGAAGAGCAACGTGGTCGGAAGAGCGCAAGCCATATTGAAGGAACAGGAGAAACCAAAAACCAGAGTATTTTGAACGTAAGCAGCCCGCACAACGTGGAAATACTAGAAAAATGAATCCGGGAGCTCCGAATTATCCTATGGCCTCACTTTACGTGGGAGACCTGCATTGTGAAATCACCGAGGCGCTGCTTTTCGAGAAGTTTTCATCGGCTGGGCCCGTACTCTCGATACGCGTCTGTCGTGATATGATTACCCGACGTTCCCTCGGTTATGCTTATGTCAACTTTCAGCAACCGGCTGACGGTGAGTGTTTCAACGATTTATTACGATATTTCTATGACCTAGATACGAAAAACCCTTCGTAAACCGTATCTTTTCTCTGTATCATTTGTCTGCGCGTGACACGTGTTTCGCATCGTACGATGCCACCATATTGAAATTTACATGGAACAAAGTAGAATATGTGTAGTGGTGATGGTTGGTTGAGTCATGCCTTTTATTTTTCCGTCATTTCCTTTTACGTTTTTCCAAACGTCAACCAGCTGTCGCCAGCGATGACGATGTTAACAATAAAATTATATTTAATCAATTTTACTGTCTATCAAATTGTACACGAGCGATATTATTAAGTACCTTGTATATTATCATTATGAAGCGATATTTAATACGTATTGCGCACAATGTAACAATACCAGTAGTTAAGATGAGAAAAAAAATAGTATTATGTTGCAACTAGAATTTTTATGATTAGAACATTCAGGAATATATTTAATGTCTGTAACAAGACTATTCATTTCAAATTATTGATTATGATGTATATTTTTAAATTAGAGCTATTTAAAAATAATCTACGGTAATTGTAAAAATAGGATTCTTTTGTTTTTTTTTTTTTAAGTTGGCGATTTCTAAAACTGGTAAATTATAATTATAAATGTTGAATAATGAGTTTTCATTGTATAATTGAAATTTTAAATGTTTTTTTCAGCCGAACGTGCATTGGACACTATGAATTTTGATATGATAAAGGGACGGCCTATACGTATTATGTGGTCTCAACGTGATCCCTCCCTTCGAAAATCTGGTGTTGGAAATGTATTCATAAAAAATTTAGACAAAAACATAGACAATAAAGCAATGTACGACACATTCTCTGCTTTTGGTAACATACTTAGTTGCAAAGTGGCTCAGGATGAATCAGGTGTTTCTAAAGGTTATGGTTTTGTTCATTTTGAAACCGAAGAGGCAGCAAACAAATCAATCGATAAAGTCAACGGCATGTTGTTAAATGGAAAAAAGGTAAAAATATTTTTGCTCAATCATGATTTCTGAAATTGCTGTACAAGAGAAACTAAAGTATAATAATAAATTATTATTAGGTGTACGTTGGAAAGTTCATACCGCGCAAGGAACGCGAAAAGGAACTGGGAGAAAAAGCTAAGCTTTTTACCAACGTTTATGTAAAAAACTTTGGGGAAGATATGACAGATGACAAACTTAAAGAAATGTTTGAAAAATATGGGACCATCACCAGTCACAAAGTAATGATTAAAGATGATGGAAAATCTCGAGGTTTTGGTTTTGTAGCTTTTGAAGATCCAGACGCTGCTGAACGAGCAGTACTTGAATTAAATGGAAAAGAAATTGCCGAAGGGAAGTGTATGTATGTTGGACGGGCGCAAAAGAAAGCGGAACGTCAACAGGAACTTAAACGGAAGTTCGAGCAGTTGAAGATAGAACGTTTAACACGTTACCAAGGTGTTAATCTTTATGTAAAGAATTTGGACGATAGCATAGATGACGAACGATTGCGCAAAGAGTTTGCACCGTTTGGAACAATCACGTCCGCAAAAGTGATGTTAGAAGAAGGACGCAGTAAGGGTTTCGGATTCGTATGTTTCTCAATCCCAGAGGAAGCTACCAAAGCTGTGACAGAAATGAACGGACGTATAATAGTTACTAAACCTTTATATGTTGCTCTGGCTCAGCGTAAAGAAGATCGTAAAGCGCATCTCGCTTCACAATACATGCAACGTTTGGCAAATATGCGTATGCAACAAATGGGTCAAATATTTCAACCGGGCGGTGCTGGAAACTACTTTGTTCCCACTATCCCACAGCCCCAAAGATTCTATGGACCACAGATGGCACAAATCCGTGCTACACCACGCTGGCCAGCGCAACCGAATCAAGTACGACCGAATGCACAAACTGGTAGTTCCGGTTTTGCTACGATGCAAGGTCCGTTTAGAGCTGCACCGCGTGCTCCTGCTGCTCAAGCTAATACTATGCGCAATACTTTATCTGCTAGACCAATTACAGGTAATGAAATTTCAAGAAACAATAATTCTACTGTTTTTAAACCACGGTTAGAACCTTCTGCTAATTTATTTCTTGTTACAGGTCAACAAACGGTGGTCGGTGCAAACATGCAAAGTCGTTCCATGGCTGGTCCAGCAGCAGTGGGAGTTTCAGCTCAGAACCGTCCGTCAAATTACAAATACACTTCGAACATGCGTAATCCACCACAAGCAATGGCAATACCTGCTCCTACTCCTGTTCAGCAAGCTGTTCATATTCAAGGTCAAGAACCTTTGACTGCCACGATGTTGGCAGCTGCTCCACCGCAAGAGCAGAAACAAATGTTGGGAGAGCGTCTCTTCCCGTTGATTCAATGTATGTATCCGCAACTTACTGGAAAGATCACTGGAATGTTGTTAGAGATCGACAACTCAGAGCTCCTGCACATGTTGGAGCACAACGAGTCACTGAAAGCCAAGGTTGAGGAGGCCGTAGCTGTACTTCAGGCTCATCAGGCCAAACAGGCTGTGGCTTCTAAAAAAGAGTAAACCATCTTATATTAGGCTATTATTTTATTCTACTTTAATTATTCGTAAAATGTTAATTTTTTTCTTCCTCATTCTGCAATTATCCTTGGTTTAAAAAGAGATTACTTCTAAAAAAACAAAAAAGCTTTATGATGGCTTCAACGATTATTACAAGCAAGAATGACAGGAACAATTGTTATTCAGAATTAATAACTGATCGTGAAAGGGTTTTTCATCAAGTTTTATGATAATAAATTTTCCTTTAAAACTATAAAAAATGAGTTTATTCTTGTCCTCGTCTCCTTATTCGTATTCGTACTCTTTTTGTTTCTTAAGATTTGTGTTTAGTGTTTAATGTTTCATTTCCATTTGGTACCTACATGAATGTAAAGACATGAAATAAATTATTTAAAGTATTTAGGCTACAATTGACGATCTATGGTTGTTCCATCTAACATGAATAAAATTATTAATAATGTAAGGGGTCAGGTATGATCGTATTGTGTAAAAAGTGATATTAGTGACTGTACTAAATTGTGACTGTAACTAAAAGATTTATATATTTCCTGTTCGACGTCTGATACTGTCTCGTGTACGTGGATACAAATTCCGATCGCCTAGATGTTACAAAATACGTGTTCGCTGCACGCGCCGCTTTGCCTGTCGCCGCATAAAATAGGATACTGTTGGAATAAGTGGTGTATACAAGGATTCACTATTTTATCGACAGTTAATAATAATACCACAAACGTCCACGTGACAGAAATTATCATGTGCAACAGCATTTTTTTAGAATGAATGAACTTATCTTTCCATTTTCTAAGATAAATTTCTCAAAAATTGTTGCCCTATTTGGAATTAGATACGATATTTACTGTTAAGTAAATTTAAAACACGTAAAGTTGCGTTTTAAAAGATACATCTTAACTAATAATATAAATACATGTTCATATCTGTTAAAAAGGATGTTCTACGTCACAGATCATAATATTCTTTTTTCATAGAGTAAGGGTGCGAGGATTAATATTTTTGCTAAAAAGTAGTGATAATAGTAATTAAACAAATAGTAATAGCAATATAAAATAACGTAAACAACTACCATGAAACTAGTCTTCTTTTTAAATCAGTAATTTTATTTATTTCTTTTTTTAAATTAATATGAACTTCCTTCGTTTTTGTATATTGCGCAACTATGGATAACGTACTTCACAGTCGCAATTGACATTCTTTGCTTTATCTGTGGACCAACTATATAGTGTAGGTAATTTTATAATTTATTGAAGGATTGTTCAATCCATGAACGATAGCGACATCTATACGAGATATTAGATGTAAGATATTCCGCCATTTTCTGTAAAAGCGTTATGGGGTTTTCCCGCGTTTTTAGGCGTTCGCAGCGTCGCTTGTTTCCTAGCGTCTATCGTACGGTGTAGTTCGTTCTGCTGAGATGTACGTTTTAAAATCTCATCCTACAGTACTATTCATATAATCATAGATATAGTATATCTTTTATAAATACTAAATGCAATAGTTGCATCATCAATCGTACTTTCAGAGTATTCTACATTGTGAAAAACAACTAATTTTCAAGTTCACAATTTCTGAGCTACTGTAGGCTCAGCCTGGGAATTCATAGGTTATATTATGATAAAGAGAATCCTAATTTCAGTGGAGTTTCTGGTCGACAGAGGATGGCCAATTATCCTTTAACCGTTACAGTATTTGCGTAGGCATACTCGATGCACCATGTGCCATGCATCTTTGGCCTGGTGCCGGTACCGGAGCCTGCAATAAAAAGGAGACAGGCACAGCAGTTTTCTAAATTAGTTTTGCTGCATAGAAACAGATCGAGTTTCGAAAGTATTGTGCCAGCTTGAGCGTGGATGATGCTACTTCATTAATTACAGTCATCACTGTAGTAATAAATTCAAAGGAAAATAAAGAAAGCCTGTTTGACATACAGAAGACGGATTTCTATTGTGTGTATTAATTCTGTTAGTCGTGGAGCCGCTAAATTTGCTCGTTTCGTTTTAATTAACTTCAAAGAACTTGAACTATACTAAAAGCAATAATGTTTAATACGACTATATGAACATGCTACAATGAATTTGATCAAATTCATATCGTCACGGATGTGGTATCAATTTAAAATTTAATTTGATTACGGCGAAAATTCAATTTCAATTGTGGTTGGACACTTTTTAACAGAATTAAATTATTCGTTACACTTCTTAGAATATGTGCAAGGTCTTCAGTTACGGATGGATGAACATTTAAGGGATTTTTAATAATTTAGGAATAGCTTACATATATTAGTATGTACGCAGTGTTATATTTAAGTGTTATATATGTTTTTATCGATTACGTTTAACTATTGTATATATGTTTTTATCGATTTATGTACTACCCTGTTTTGTTCACGTTATTGCTTTTTGATTTTGTTAAATAAACGTTGGAGACAGTTCCCCGCGAGCGAACGACCAAAAAGGGTTAAATATTTAACAAAATGTTTGAGTTCTCGAGACTCGAACGTATTTGCAACATTCTATATAGTATCAAAAACTTTGCTAAAAATTTGCGGATATATTCTCGTTATCTTTATACAATAACCTAGAATGGTCACTGTTAGTGCATCTTAGTGTTATCAGTCTTTTTATCGTCATAGCAGAGAGAAAATGTTTCAAGCACGTGCATCATTCTGTTGAATAGTAGAGGCCATCTATAAAGGCCGTAACAGCACGGAGGGCTAAGTGGTGCCTTTGCTGCACTCGGATTCGAAATTTCCTAGAGCCACATGTCGATGGTCTTTTATTGCACGCCGTAAAGAAGCGGAAATGGGGAAAGTATCCTTTCTCCACTTTCAGGTCAATAGAACAAAAACCGTAGGATATCTACTTTACTTTGGGCCTTATTTGTTCGTGTGACAATCTATAAGTATTTTGCGCGAAGCCACTTTACCATCCCAAAAAGCATTGTAAAACATCTGGTCCACAGCTGATCGGAATATCATTTTTCCGTGTTGGCTCGAACCAGGAACCACTCTAATTACTCTTTACAAGTACGACCGTTACATGTACTAATGTGATAAATTCGAGATAATTCGTTTTTAACGTAGTTCTTTCACTTCTGCGTTGTGTTTTAGTCACTTAATTTTGTAAAAATTGATTTAGAAGAAAAAGTCATATGCCATGCATACTACTGTATAATCAATTATTAGTTTCCTTGTTTTCAGGGATAGTCAACAACTGACGCAATTATTTTTGGATGATATAATTATTTAAAAAGAAAGTTAGCTGCGTTACGTAATGTAAGAAGTTCGAACAGCATTTTCAGGCATACAGTTTCTCAATTTTTTTTTTTTAAGAATTACTACTATTCATGCAGAAAATTTTTCTTAATTAGTCAACTATTTGACCTTACTATCTAAATTGTAATAATAAAATTAAAAATGAATAGTAAATTATTAATTTAATAGATAATTGCATGATCAATGTAATCACCGATTCAATTGTTTATCAAATACCCAGTTTTGTTAACTACGATTATACGTTGGCTAAATCGGAAATTCAATCGTTAATTGCGACTGATGATCGTATATTTCAATGGTACTAGTTAATTAACTTTCATTACGAATTTAATGGAATTGTATTAAATATTGGCCACCTCGGGCTTAAAATTACAGACACGATCAATCGAATCCCACTCCGTTCGTTAAATGTTCCGCCCTTTTGTTACCGTTCACCGATTGGTCCGTTGCGGTGCAGCAAGGAGCGTAGCCGAAGCGTCTGATTGGCGGGGTGAAGAATTCCGTGTTACTTACGGTGATAGGATAGATGACTTGCTGCTTCGCAGAGGTGTAATGGAGATCAGGGACAGGTCTCTTCGCGAGAGATAAACAGAAGGGACTGTTAGTTTCAATCGAGTTGTTGCCAGAAAACGATCGCTCTTCGCTGGAAGTGATTAAGTTTTGTTGAAATTTCATGGGATCGTGTTTCTGACTGTTTTTACACGTATGACGATTAAGGAAGAAGGTATGTCTCAAACTTCTATAGATATAGTATAACGGTGGCCTAAATTTTTTTGCGACAAGTATTCCGTTCTCCCGATAAAATACTGTGCGATCTCGATTGACAGAGGTTCTATAAAGATTAAAAAATTTATTGTTCCGTACGTGTGCGATACTGTGCTCTGCGAATAGTATATTATGTGTATGTCAGTTTGGTGTACATCTGTTGTCAAAGTCTGTTCGATTTGCGTTCGTCCACTTACGTTACATGTCATCTGAAAATGTAATTTGGGTTTATCTGTTTATATGATGTCGAACTACTAATTGTTTGTCATTCGAACGAAAGAAGTTGCTATGCACCTTGGCCGTATTTGTTACTCATTAATTTCCGGCGAAACAATTATAATTGAACACGACACCGTTGTTGAGCAATCCGACTTCTAATATGTAGCCGTGCCAGATTCTCGTGCATTGCACACGTAGTTGCAGGTTTCTAGTTTCAGGTTTGAACTGTCATAGGTATTTAAATTTGTATCTCGATCGCGTTGAAATAAGTGTAGCGAATTTATAGAAAGTACTGTGTCACTGCCGGTATTTGAATACATTTAAATATTATACTCATGGTGGCCAAATCGTGTCATGAATGGTAAACAGGCGATTAAAAAATTTTTGTCATCAGAATAATAAATGGGAACAGGTATTTGCGGCGAGTGCAGAAGCGATACACTGGAATACTTGACTTTAATCTATCGGCCCTAGAACCTGTGTGTTTCTTTTATCGGAAGTAATAATTAAAAATTAATTATGTTCATTTGACAAGCTCTGCAATCTTATCGTAAACTACAATACCAACGTGATCGCCATTTGCCGGTGTTGACTGAGTTACATATTCGCGAGTATGAATTCGACATACTTATTTATTTATTTTTTTAGAATTGTCATCGCTATAGATTATTTGTTCATTCTTTATTCTAGACATGTTTATTTTGTGAACATTCTTTTTTTCATATTTTTTTGTGAAAACATCCGTTAAATACAGTGTTTATGATATAACATAATAAATACGTGAAATTTAATTTTTTTTTCCATGATCAAACGCCATGCCATAATAAATAAATAAATAAGCATTTTGTAAGCGAATCAATGAAACTTTGTTGTTGATTATTATTTTGATTATGATTGGATTTTACAGTGTAACAATGAACGTTAATAATGTTGATTGTTGTTGCACGTCTTTAACGAATTTATATTAATTATAATGTATATTTTCAGGATAACGAATTAATCGCAGTTATAAGTTATACATATTATTTCTATTATTAATATTTGCTATATAAAGTAGAAGTAATGGATAAAGACGAAGTAGTAAAAAATATTCGAGCATGTTTAATCTCCTCGAAGGGTGGTCTTAAACTAGAAGACTTGCGCAGTAAGTAAACAAATAAATAGATATTCTTTTTTCCATTGAGATTTGTGTATAGAAATGACACACTCGTATTGAAATTTTTTCAGGGGACTATAACATTCTTCTTGATGAAAATATACCATTTAAGAAGCTTGGATATTCATCTCTAATTGCTTTTCTAAATACCATCCCTGGTATACGAACCACTGAAAGAGGAGGAAACCATTTTATAGAGGCTGTACCCACTTCAGAGTCGGCTCACATTTCAAAGTTAATTTCACGGCAAAAGACATCAAGCAAGAAACATAAAAAATTGGTACATCATTTTTTGCATATTTTGGTGTATTTTACATAAGCGTCTAATTTAAAATTTTTGCATAACTTTTTTTAGGTGAATACAAAACATTCAACACCAGTCCGACAGCCTGCAACAACAAAGAAACATTCTCGTCCTACAAAAGTCACTATTAATACTACTCAGACGCTTGGACGGTAATTGCATTTTTATTTTAATTAAGGGGAATCTTTTCAAGATCAAGATTCCTAAGAAAAAGAACATATGTTCATATGTTAGTATTAAATAATAACTAAGACTTTTTAAACATGTTGTTTAGAGTAAATACAGCCCCTGCAATGCAGCCACCAACAATAACTATCTATCAAAACAGTGAGAAACCAAGATACATTCACCACAATTCTGGAATGCCACCAACATCTCCAACTAAAGTAAGTGATCTGTAAATACTGTACATATCTCTGGTACAAGTATTTGTCCTTGATAAGAATATTTCATTCGATTGTATAAATTTTAGAGACTGAAAGAGAAACAAGCAAATGCAGTTGTATCGTCAAACCAAAGTTCTAATAAGCCTAAAGTTGATTCCCATGTCAAAAGCAATGAAAAGATTGTAACACCTGTGATAAATCAAAAACCAAAGACTGTTAACAACAATGTGGATACTCTTCCTAAAGGAAAACCTTACAATCTGAGTGAAAGGCTCAAAGTTACTCCCACTATACCTTCACAGCTTAATTTACCCACCAGTATTCCATCGAATTCTTCGAGATCCGAGGTGTTGTCACCTCTTTCACCAGGACAAGTTTTAGCAGATGGTAAAATGGGGCAATTTCAGAAATCACCGGTGTATACAGTGGTAAATATTTATTTTAGCATCTAACACTATTCAATAAGTTTTACGTTACATAATTTCGTTTAGAAAAATAATTTGGATAACACGATACGACAAACACCCGTTCCTCGACTACCGTTGAATCCGTTGAGACGACGAGATCCAAGAGATGAATTAAAAAGGAAAGCTTCGGAGTTAAACCTTCCTGAACCTGTTTATCAGATTTGTCCAATTAAAAATGCGAAAGAGCGAGCGGTATTTGCGCAAGTCAAGGTTTGTTAAAATTTTGTCATCAAAAGTATCTGTCATTTATCAAATAATATGAAAAGAGATCAATTTGGTTTTGGTATACGTGTAACCACCTAATCCGGCTGTACCTTGTATACAAGAAATTATACTGTGGGTGTAAGTGCATGAATATCTTTCCCTAGATTGGACGACGCGGATATTCGAGTTATCCTGAAGAAGCACGTTCGTTAGAAGAAGCTGAAAAGCTTGCAGCAAAAGTGGCTTTACTTGATTTTAAAGAAATATATGGGTCACCGTTCAGACTCAACGAAACTACAGATAGATATATAATAAATAATCGAGTTTTATTTATAATAGACGCGCATCCGAATGGTATTTTTATGGACCAGATGCCTATATATTACAAACAGCAATATAGGGAAGTCCTACCAGGAAATTGGGAGCAAATTATTGAAGAATGTCCGGCGATAGTTTTGGAAAAAGGAGTCGACAATTCGGTGATCCTGCGTAGATATGTTTCGTCTACAGAAAAAGTAAAGAAGGAAATCAAGGAATTAATTTTATATATACAAATTTATCGATGAAACAAAAGTGTCCACGTTATATGTTTATCTTTAGGTGAGAAATATAAATGCATCGAAACAGGATCAGATTCGATTACGTCCAATTGGACCACCCGCTCCTGAACCACTAAAGTTCCCAGACGGTGATATTTGGCTTGTATATGTTACGGTCATCATTAGTACCATAGAGATTTGGGCTAGGATTGTTGGAGAAGCATATAGTGTAAGTTTTTCTATATTTCATAAACAAATGATGAATCTTTATGAAAATTATCAATGGTAAGAAATTCCGAACAAAGTAGAAAATATTTTCTTTTTTAATAATTTAGGAAAGCTGAAAATAATGCATCGATACCCTTTTTTTAATCATTGTAATATAAAATATTTAAATAATTTCACATAATCCTTTTTTCCATGAACGCATAAAATCCGATATCTACTTATAACTTTGCTCCCTCGAAACAGTTCCTTCCAATTAATGTATGTTTTATGTACAGGATCAGTTCGATATTATGACGAAAGAAATGATTCAGTATTATAAGAAACTACCAACTTCGTATAGAGTATTGCCAATTGAAGTTGGTAATTATTACGTCGTTTTCGAGGAAGACTGGTGGCACAGAGTACGTTGTATTGAATATAATGCTCAAACTGAAATGGCCACAGTTTTCTTTATCGATCTAGGAGGCGAGGACAGCTTTCATGAAAGCAAATTACAGCCACTGGACAAAACATTTTGCGTGCTTCCGGCTCAGGTATTACAATATAAGTTTATCAAGATATGTCGGGTTAATGCAAAATTTCATATGGTTTACATTGTGGTTTTTAATGTTTAATATTAGGCAGTGAGACTGTGTCTGGCCGATTTTGAAGATTTTAGCGAATGCAACAGTATTTTGGGTCAACTTGAAAAATACCTACTCGATCGTGCATTATATGTTGAAGTGATCAGTCGTGATAAAGATCAAAATGGACCATACACGACAGTGGTCTTCCAAGATACTCATGGACCACATGATGTTAACTTGAATTCAAAATTGTCTGCAGAAATTTTCCAACACATTGTGGCTGCTCCCAAATTGAGTAGGGTATGTATTAGATTTCAGAAATATCTTTTAATTTGTGAAGACATTTTTGTAAAATAATTTTACTTATTATTCATAGGAGGGGCAGGTATCAGAAGTGTTTATTTCACACGTAGAACACAATGGCCATGTCTTCGTACAAATGCAGTCCGAGAGTGTGAAAATCTTAGTTAGTTTATTAAACCGTTTAATATGTACCGGATTAAATGAAGAAGAGGTGGAAAATTGTAAAGTGACTGAAATTGACGTAAATAAAATATACTTCGTATCAGTAAACAACAACTGGTACAGAGGAAAGATTGTGAGTCACTTCCATGATGAACTAAACGCGTTTTTAATTGATTTTGGTAAAACTGTTAGTACATCGAAGAGCAATCTACTATCATTAGAGAAATTGTCTGAAACTTTAGCAACATACCCGGCTCAGGTAACTTAATTTCTTTTTACCGAATATTTATTCACAGTTGAAACATTACTCACGCTTGGTTTCGTGTAATAGGCCTTGAAGGTACGTCTTCATAACGTTCCTCAATCAATGTTTAATGAAAAGATGGTTACGAAGCTTACACAGATGGCCCCGCATGGGGTTTCGCTTCTTGTGAAAGTTGTGGCAATAAAAAATAATCTGCCAGTCGTAGAATTATTTAAGCGAAGTCAATCGAGCAACGTGCTTATTTCCATCAATAGTACTTTATTGTCTCTCGAGCACAAGTTAAATCGGTATAATGCATAAAAATATTACTACTAGACACGTGCGAGAACTCGAAAATGTCAATGTACCTGATGGTCGGGAAGAGAAACACACAATTTTCTAGTTCTCACAGACCTTTAATTAATATGAAGACTACAACGGTGAATAATTCTCATGATAAGTTTTAGAATACAAGATATCAATTCGAAACTCGTTGTAAATGAGTACGACGAAGTTAGGTCTTTAAAGCCACCGAAAATATCGGGAATTGGCGAGTTTTTCGACGTGCACGTAACAATGGCGGCTCATCCTGGAAATTTTACTGTTCAGCCATTCGATGATGCGAATTCCTTAGAAGTAAGTTTACGATTTAAATATTAATATATATTAATTCTCTATTTACAAAGTGAAATCTAAATGAATTGGTTCATATGTTTGAAGGATATGATGATTCAATTGCAAGAAGTCTGTAATTACTACAGTGGTCCTACTCCATCTGCAGAGACTGTGAGGGAAGGCAAGCTTTATGCCGCTAAACACATTGATGGCCATTGGTATAGGTAAAGATACAAAAAAAAAAAGATAAAAAATTTTTACGCTTCTTTTTCGCATTTGTTCTTCTATATTACAATATTCAAGTTAATTAATTCAGATTTGTTTTCTCAATCATTTTTAAGGGTATGCATTTCGAGTATAATCAAAGAGAATATGGTTAGCGTTTATTTTTGTGATTTTGGAGATGTGTCGGTACTACCGCTAGATAAATTACAACCTCTGAAAAGTCATTTCTTAGAACTGCCTTATCAAGCTATCAAAGCAAGGCTTGCTGGTATGTAATCGACTAATTTTCTTTAGCGTTGATTTTATATTGTTTTTAATTTCTTAGACGTATATATAGTTTACTACATACATTATGGTAACTTCTCATACAGGCATACGGCCGATTAACGTCGACTGGTCTGTCGAAGACTGTTTAAAATTTCAAGAATTGGTCGTGGAAAAGAATTTTGTCTCTATAGTTGTCAAATCGAAGTCGGACGGGCTTTCGCCGATCGACACGGTATTGAGCTTAAAGTTGATAAATGTTAGCACAGACGAGGATATTCACATTGATCAGCTTTTAGTCGACGAAGGACGAGCTGTATTCGTGAACTAATTTACACGCATACGTTGATAGTCTGCACGTTAGATCACGCGCGACGAAAAATCAATTTAGCAGCTCAAGAATTAACGTAGCAAAACGAATGAGAGTTTCATTAGTTTCTGACATCTGGTATGAACAATATACAATAAGGATACTCTTTCCTAATAAACATGTGCTAAAAAGGAACGTTGCATAGGCTCAATATTTGATTCTTGAAGGGGTAGGTATTTGTATATAAAAGTAATCTTTTTACTAAGTAGTATTTAAAGAAATACTCGACTTTCAGTGACCGCAAATAATAAAACCATATAAAAAGAATCAATAAATAGAGAAAAAGTTGTATAGGTTCGTGCGCATATACACTCGCACGTGTATATGATATGCATATTGTTTTCCTTTTAATAAATCAATTTATAGTTTTTGAGGAACCATTATTTCATTTTATATTCGTTTAAACTTTTTCTGAAAGTAATAACATTTTCGGTAAAGATTCAAGCAATACATTACTACTTTCAACGGATATATTTTTTACTATTCAGAGTCTTTAGAAGATGTATAGTAACTACGCACATTCATTTCGTATAAATATTATATTTGTTGAATGTATGCTATTTAATGGATTAGGATTGAGTCTATTTAATGTCTTTATTTTTCTTGTCATGCGCTGGAACGTAATGTGATTGCATAGTATTCGGCTGTGGCATGGCAAAGACTACACTAACGATTTAACGACGACTGACAGCATTCCATTCTATTGATATTATTTGTTTTTTTTTTATCTTTAACTTCCTGAAGCTATAATATTTAAGAGAACAGTATGTATTCTAGCTTCCAATAATTGTTAAGAACTTTTGTTGTGTATGTGATAAATTATGTTTTCTTAGTTGATACTAACTTGTTTCCTACAGCAACATACTTTGCTATTGCCGATATTGTTATTACATATTTAATGTTTCTAATGTAATTTAATTACGTATAATCTAAAACCATTATCGTATGCAGTACTTTATAGTCGTTTATAAATTATATTATAATCTATATTTCTTTATTTCATTTTGAGGAGCCATTAATTATGTTCGACGTTTTCATTTAGGAAGTTTCAACGCGTACGCGTCGTTATAGTAAAGTATACATATATTATAGCAGTTAGTTACTTATAATGCTTTATGAAAAATAATTTTATTTTATGAACTTTGTAAGATAATATCATACCGATTTCATGATTTACACGCTATTTCTTTTATATTCCGTTAATTAATATTGGTCATAAATGCGGTACTTGGTTCCATACAAGCACTAGTTATTTATCATAACGATTTAATTATTTGTTATTGGGTAAATAGCAAATGAATAATCAAATGTTATTACATATTTAAATAGTACATCAATTTTTCGATGTTACATTTTCGTTTTTACATTTGCTCTCTCTTGTTTAATATTGTTTTATCGGTCTTTTAACGAATCCAATCGATTTTCTTTTAACAAGATGTGTTCCTTGTGTAAATCAAGGGATCGGTGCATAATTTATATGTTACATTTTGGTAAAATATTATTTTTGATAATGATAACTTGATGAAAGGTGCCAATAAATACTAATGTTTACACGAACATGTTATATTAGTTATTTTAACTTAAGTTCCTATAAATTTATAAAACAAGTCAACAGTGTAAATATTTATTTCGTAGAACGATGCAGTATTCTAGGTTCGAAAAGACGATTTACACCTTCATTAAAATAAATAATTATATAGAACATTTTTTTATATAGTAGATAATCTTCAATATTTTTGGCTTTCAATTATAAATATATACATACCCAGGTACAAGATTCATAACGTCCTTAAAAACGAAATTTAAATCTATAAATACAAAGTAGAAATATAATTTTTTAAATTTATAATTAAGTTAGATACTTATTACAAAGTATTTTTATATGAACATTCACAGACATTGTTAGGAGACATATCATATAAACTTAATTGTACACAGAGAACGTGTATGCAAGTGTCCTTTTGTACATTTACAAATTTTATTTTAAACATTAATCTAGGCAGTCATAAAAAAGCTTATTAACATTAACGATACGTTGTAGTTGATTTTTTATATGCATGTAGTGTAGTTGTTGTATCTATTCGACAAGAACATTACAACTTTCGTATTTTACTCGTTTTAGAACTATTTAAAATTTGCTTTTACAACATATGCAGTTTTATAATTGTCGTTGTAACATAGACATCGTATTTTTTCCCACATTAATGCATATTTTCTATTGACTTTATTTTATTTAAATTTGTTTATTAATTCCGTAGAAATAGTATTACGCGTGCACCACTGGAAACATTTATCGTAATGACTTTCAAATCATTTCGTCAAATAATTACTGTGGCGTCTTATCAAGAATTCACACGGTATCAATAATGTGCTTTAGTATTCGAACAACGTGATAAACGTGTCCAGTAGTATAGCGCATGAGGTAGACATTGAAAAGATTGAAAGCATTTATCGAAAGTAGACGTCCATTCGAAATTTATATTGTTGTATTATTTAAGACATTATTAGACTGTGCATCTTTCTTGGTTACGCTTCTAGTTATTGGTCTCGTTTGCGTCGTCGCTACTTTCTCTTGCAGATGCAACATCTTTCTTTGCTGAGAGTTCGCAGAAGCATTCTTCATTCTGATATTTGTTTTATACGTCCGTGGGACTGTTACTTGAAGCATCGTTCTCTGTTTAGTTGTACACGATATATTACCGTTAGAAGAATACTGTAACCGCAACTTACCAAGCCTATCTTCCGCTACATGTTTCTTCCTCGCTCTAGGAGAGATAACAGTCTTAGGATTTTCTTTCAGCATACGCGTAGTTACCGACTGTTTCTCATTTGTTTTCGTTCTCGTTAGCTCGAAGATTTGCAACATCGGTAGATCAGGAAACTTTTTGTCCGCTAAGAATTATTATCCATAAACGTTGGTCGGTCTTGCGTATTCTTGAAGTTGTAAATCAAATATCTGTGTATGGTTTTACACTTGTGGTTCTTTACTTTGTACGTGTGCACTGTGCAGTTACGGTTCTTCTTCAATTCGTTCGCATCTTTCTCGTACGTCAGGCACCTATTGGTATGCGTGTTGGCCATGTTTGTGACACACGTGACGGTATTCGTTTCGCTTAGAATCCTTTTTGTATATCACGCCTTCTCGATCGTCGATAGATATCACAAATTGGTTGTTGTACATCGCGATACGCAGATCAGGAAGTTTCTACAGGCTTACAGCAATATTCGTCTGTGATCCGACATCGCATGGAATTACCTGAAAATGAAAATTCCTTGAATGTAAAGTGCACATTGGTTGCGTACAATTTCCATTATAAAGCGAATACGCGTCTCTCTGTTTCGTTCGAGCAGCATCCAACAAACACGGGTTAGGTACTGTAACGGTTAATCGAAATCGCGTAGTTTCTGGACGATGAAGTTTGCAACACTCTGAATACGGTCACGTACGCGTAATAGCGCGTTACGTAGAAAAGAGTGACAATGTACAGCACGAATATATCGTGACCGGGTTTTGTATATAGAGAATAAAGCGAGATTAGGTATAATTCGACATCGAACTGGCGGAGCAAAGCGACACAGAAACGGTGGAAGCCTTGTTCTTACTATTCGGTGTCTTTAGAGTGCCTTCGAATGCCGATATATTTTATGCGTTTTTCCTTGTTGTTCCGTTCAGTTTTTATTGATCGGCACGATGAATAATGCGCGCATGCATCGGTACTACGAACAGTGCGTATTGAAAAGCGCACGCGTTGCATCAATAATCGTCGATCATTACGCCGTATCATGCTCCGATGATTTACAATACGGGGAATCAATTTTCGTAAGTTCACTGCGTGATTCGGGGTAGCCAGCGGGGGGTGATTAGGCACGTACCATTTAATTTAGGCATAGTCGACCGAAAATATTCTATAAATGAAACAGTATCAGCTGATTCTCAATAATCGAGTCTCGTAGTTTTACTTTTAACCTTTTCGATGATCATTTTAATTTTCGTAGAAGAGAACATGTACGGTTATCGTTAAGCTTGTAATATAATTATGTAAATAAATATACCTCGCCTGGAAACCATCCAATAAATTGTCGATTATTCAAACGTTTTCCAAAACAGACCAACAAGAGTGAATAACGGATGGTACATGAAATATTTTTTAGAAAGTGTACATTCTATTTTTGCTATATTCTTCCGTTTAACAGTAAAGTTACAAGGGAATAGATTATAATTGAAATTCATTTCTATAAGATATTACGCATTAGCCAATTTTAATTCTCGTCAAGTTTATCGTTAAATATGAAGGATTTTTATTAATTTAGAATGCTGCTTCCCCCACCACCCTCTATTTGTCACCGTTTCCCCACCATAAACCTCCATAGTGTCGTCAGAGCGAGAAAAATTAAGGGGAGTAGAGTTTTACCCTCTTTGCGATTATAAAATTGGTGCACGAGACATTGTGACACATGCACGACAGAGATGAAATTCATTGTGGGCCACGGTTTCCCCTAATTTACCGAAAGGGAATGATTATGGGTGCAAGAAACCTTGCTTTTCATAGCAACTTTGGGCATATTACTAAATCATACCGTGACCGATCTTGGACGTCTTGGGACCGGCTGGGACCGCTATAGCCCCGCCCTCTGACCAAACTTGTAGGGGGCAAAGCCCTGCCCCGGTAAACCTAATTCTGACCTCCCTAGTTTCTTTGGAAGGGGGTCTTCGTATCCGAACTCTATGGTGGACACCCTTTCACTAGAAGGGGGTGTGACCTCCTAATGACCCGTTTAGGTAACTCATTATCTTTACTTTGAATGCTTGGTAGGTTTAGTATATCGATGATGCTTTTAATTTATGGCTTCGCCAAGGTATTTTTTCTGACCTAGAATATTTTCATTCTACACGATATATATGTCATCTTACGCATACGAATTTTGTAAAGTTGGCTGTGAAAAAATTAATTAAAATTAATGAAGTAATTTACTTAACCTTTTGCACTCGAATAGCGACTCCGAGACGCCGGTAAAAATTGTCGCAGCACTGTTTAAAACAATTTCAACGTCGCTATGCTTGTGCCTGACAAAATTCGTAAAAATGTAGCTATTGCAAGGAGGAGTAGTAGTAAAAACACCCATATGCACAAGATGAAGTTGTGGCGACGTATTTCGAGTGTCGCAGAGAGAGAAAGAGAGCGGGCTAGTTCGTAATAAAATAATATAATAAATAAATAAATATAATATGTAATAATAAATATCGTAATAAAATGGTCATGGTCTCGAACTGCTACGTTGCGAGGAACTAAATATTATTTATAAATATATATTATATTATATATAAATTACATATAATATTATATATAAATATTATAAAATTAAAATTAACTAAATTAAATAAACAAAATTAAAATTACAAATTACAGCACATTATTCCCACAAAATAAAATAAATCACGTAGAATGAAAATGTCCTAGTTCAGAAGAGATGCGTTTCTCAGTGGAAGCAGCTTCGAGCGGAAAGGGTTAAAAGGAAAATTGAACGAATAGAGGTGGATCGGATGGTGGTTCCGTATACCGCCATGGGGTGTTCCCGGGGTTGAGGCTCGATGGACCCGCTCTTCCTGTGCGGTTTCTCGATCGCATCCCCTTCTTCGTGGTCGCGTGTCGATCCCGAGAGGGGATGATGCAAAGGGTGTTTCGACGCGTGTGGAAGAGAAGAGGCATCGCGCGGTGGCAAGCACGTTGCACGTCACTCGTTCGATGATCAGGTGGCCGACTCGACTACGTTAAAAACGGTCTCGCATCCGGAAGAAACCGCGCGGCCCTTTTATCATCGGCGGATGCCGCCTCGCGATTTTCGGGACCGTTCGCCGACGTTTTCGTTCGCCGTTCCCGGTCTTCCTCTTCATGCTGGAACCAGCAAACCTCGCGGACTCTCATCCTTGCCGACCGTAGACGGAAGTCAACAGGTAAGGCGGTTCAAACAGAGAGACGACAAGCCAAAAAAACAAACAAAACCACTAAATAGCCATCACGATAACACAGATACAGATCGAACGGAATGAAACGCGGCGACACCACTCCGAAATCTTTACGAAATGTTCGTAGTAAAACGGACGCGCGAATCCTCTCGGTAGCCGCATTCGTCTTCCAGTTTTAGTTTTCTTTTTTGATTTCTCTGACAGTTCCTCGTGTTTCTTCTAAACTACCGTTTTCCATTTTTCCGGCCTTTTTTATACCTGCATCTTCCGAGCAACATCTTCTCTTCTGACTTCTTTCAAAGATCCTTGTACCCGTATTCGTTAAGTACCATTTTCCATGCTCGTACGACGACTTTAAAATTCGACTACGTTATTC
>CM052087.1:11234233-11251391 GCA_028453745.1 Agapostemon virescens
ACGCTTCGTTTTCGAGTTATCGACGAAAAACGCGGACCAATTAGAGCGCAGCTATAGCGAACGTCGCTAGTCTCGGTAGGGTTCGCTGACGCGACTCAACCCGCTCGGCGTAACCGCACTCTGATTGGTCCGTGTATTTTGTTAATAACTCGGAAACAAAGCCGACTATGATATTTTCGCAAAGGACAACGTGTTCTTCGATTAACCCCCTGGAACCACCCTTTTAAGGGATATTTTTTTTTTGTTTAAGAATTTAATTAAGAATCTATTAACTTAAGAGTTGATGGTCTAGACCGGTGATGATTGTCTATGGATTGGAATGATTCTCAATTGGAAGATGGCTAATTTTCAAACGGCGCCAATACTACTTGTACATTGTACGTCGAAGTGCTTGTTTTTTCTACGAGAACCGCAGTGTACGTTCTCTGAATTTTGACCTAGACATGTCTATTTACGAGCATTCCAGGTCTCTCAATGCAGATGCATTAAATGACGGAAGCTCTTCTTCGAAACGCGCACGTTCGGTACTGTCTGTTTCGTTTGGCATCGGCACAAAGCCGCCGTGCCAAAAAGCAAAGAGAGAATTCGTCTTTGTTCGACGCTAAACGAAATGATTCGAATATCCCAGTCGTGAAACCGATCACGCGCGTGACTAGCGCCACCGATAAATTTAAAAGACGTTTGACGCGACGCTTGTCCCCGCGCGAACCCTTTTGCTTTTTCTTTCGAACGCTTTCCGAGCAATTAAGAAAATCAAGGCGCTACTTTCCTGTAGAAAAATTATCAAAACGACAATATAAAAATGCTTGCGTACATGGCGCGCCACTCTTTGAGCATACCTTTTGCTTTTTTCCGATTGATTCGGCTTCGAGATGCAGATTTTTAAAATCGAATAAAATTTAAAGTATCAAGGGTGATGAAACGATTTTGGCCAAGAGTGCCTAGAATTTTATAAAAACAATATTAAAAAATTGTATATAGCAACTTGAATGTAACAAACTAGAGGAATTTTCCCCGTATTCCTCTCAGGTCTCCCATTTTGTTTGGACCTCTGGTCCACATAACCTATGAAAACATATTGATTGAACTACGTTTTACAGACAAATGTATCGAATGATGATTACGAAATAAATTACTAGGATTTCTAGAACATTTCGTAATAATATATGTATTGTGTGTGTGTGTGTGTCGCAAAAGCTTCGAGTGTGAGGCGGGCTTTAGCGGTAATCGATTGTACTTGAGCGTCGAGATGTCGACTAATGTCATTATGACAACGTAGGTCCGCAGCTATTTGCGTGGTCCGACGAATTTTTTCTCTACGAAACGAACCCTGTGCGTGCTGAATGTTCGTAATGAATTGTCGAGGAAGCGTATTGACGCAGTCGTACGAAATTTCCCAGGTAATAAAATGTTGTTTGTTCCGTGGTGAAAATTTGTCTCGCGGACATTTACGCAACGCCGAATTTGGCACGTGTGGACGATGCACAATAAATGGATTGTTTCACTGGTACATATAAAACAGAAATAACTGAGACTGTCCGAAAATAAGTACTCTGTTATAGATAGCGATTTCTTATTTATATTTTCGTAGAATGTTCGGTAAAATTGTTTCATGGTACCGTACATAACCTATCTTCGCTTTGGAAGCTTCTGTGTGAAACATACTATCGTGTAAACGCGAATTAGCATAAATTATTAGAATGAAAACTGTATGTTTGTTGCATACTGTAGATGTTCCTGTAATTGAGCAACTATCTTTTTGTTTGTTACAGTTTCCTGGTGAGTGCATCCTCACATACATGGAGTTTCAGCTGGATAGTGCAGAATACTGCCAGGCTCAACACAAATAGAGAGACGCGCCCAACCATCCTAGAACCTGCTAGGTATTGTTAAAGGGGAAGCAAGGAGGAATTATCTTAATCAGGCAAACAAAAAACAAATTGGATATTATTGGGATCATTGCCTCAAAGTCCGAAAATCACCAGCTAGTCATCACACAAGGCATATACAAATTAAATAGAATCAGTTACTAATTTACATTATTAAATGCAAGCATCGTAGTTACTGAGCGCACCTGATCCAGGCGCACCCAGTGCCAAATAGGTAACTATCGATAATAAATTCTTTTCAATCTTGTAGGATTTCATCAGCGAGATAGATTACACTGCAAAAATATATTTTGTTTCAGATAATCTTCCGAATCATAGTCAAGGATCCCAAGTGGGAATCGATCGCATATCAACAACGCCTAATGTAACGTAGCCCTCACACTTTCAGCGAAATTCGCACCCCAACAACCCTTCTCGAGGTCTACATGTGAACCCACTGTTCTGTCCTCTGTAAAAAAATAACAAAGTATTCAATTAGTTAAATGAGAAAAACTCGATAAGACTGACATCTATGGGCTAAGTTGTCAAATCCGATCTTTGTTGCTTCGTATAGTGTGGCACATTACAAAAATACAAAAAGGAAACAGTGTCGTACAAAATCATTAAAAAGAATTAGAACAATACACAAACAAACAAAGGAGTAGGAGTACACCACTTGTTGTCCAAGAGGAAATGAGCAACATGAGGGTGAAGGACATCAGGCCGGCGCCCGCCGAAATCGAATACAAAAACATGAAGTTCCTCATCACTGATCGGCCCAATGATCAGACCATTCATACTTTTATTCAAGTACATTCACTTTTATTCGTCTCTTGATAACAAAACAAAATAAAAAAAAAACAATACCATCAAAGGAATCCTATAGATTAGCGCTAACAAGTCTGTGCTATTTCGATAGGAACTGAAGAAGCACAATGTGAAAGAAGTAGTGAGGGTCTGCGAACCAACATACAAGATCGAGGAACTTAAAGGAGAAGGGATCAATGTTATAGACTTGGTGTTCGATGATGGCACATTTCCACCAAACGAAGTAAATATAGCCGTGTAACATTTCTGTAATTATGTTCCGGATATCCGTACGCATTCTCTACAAACCTGAAACGAAATTTCAGGTCGTCGATGAATGGTTTGATTTACTGAAGAATCGATTCCGCGAGTCCCCAGACGCGTGTGTAGCAGTACATTGCGTCGCAGGACTTGGCAGAGCACCAGTGTTAGTAGCACTTGCTCTCATCGAATTGGGACTGAAGTATGAAGATGCGGTTGCATTAATCAGAGAGTGAGTGAAGATTTATTGTTTACAAGTATACCACCGGTTATTGTACAATGTAACAGGAAACATAACGAACATGTTTCTATTTGTTTAGGAAAAGACGAGGCGCCATCAACGCAAAGCAGCTGGCCTATCTTGAAAAGTATCGTCCCAAGTCTCGATTGAAGCTCAAAAATGGACAAAAGAACTCCTGCTGCGTCCAATAGATTAAAACGATTTCTTTGAAAAAGTTACTAATTCATACTGATTGGTATACCTAATTGTATAGGTTTTCATGCCTGGTAACAAGAGACATACTGTACCGACTCTGTTCTAAAAGGCCTATCAATGGAAATGCAACCAAATTATACTACTTGCTGATCAAATTTCAAAGTAAAATTTTACACCATTTAAATTCGTCATCAGGATCAGTAATCAATCGAAAAAGAAGCAACAAAAAACACCACTTCGAATGATTTTGTCACGGTTTTCTTTTATGAAAGTTTTTATATTTATTTTTGATACTAAATTAAGAATAAAATGCTGTAGATCAGGATGAAGAAGCCTTTTCGTGCTTGGATAAGGTTAGTAATGAATTCGAATGGATCTGATTACCTGTATAATAAAAACAACTGGATCAACATATGCATTGTACACCATATTTGGTGCCTCGTTCTAGGCTGTTACGTACAACAATATTTTCGAAGCCTGCATTTATTTGGTCCTAGAAAATTAAAATATTCAATACGTTACCAATCATTTTATGAATATTAGTTGATGCGTTATTTATACAAAATACGTTAGGGATTGAGAGAAAACAAAAAGCACATCAAATTCTCATCATTTCTTGTAAAGACGATGGTTCCTTTGATACTATTGTATCCAGCTGTTGTAAAACGTAGCTTTTTTTGAGCAACTAGTGCAATGAAGACTTACGTTTTTTCCAGAACGGTTGAATACAGGAAATATTTAAGTGTCTTATCGAGAACAATTTTTAAAAACCTGAACAAATAAAAAGACAAGATCTGTACACGAGCCTTTTTTTACAAATAATGAGATGATAAATCATATTTATCGAAGGAACATGTATCATATAACACTCAACAAAGTGTGGTTTGTACAATAGTGATATATTATTTTTATTCAAGAGAATGTGATTAGAATAACAATCTGTTCGCTTTAATTTGCATATGTATTCAATCCGATTGATTAAAACTGGTGTGCATAAGACATTGCAGATATTCGGTGAACATTGTTCTTTGTTGTTTACGGGTAACGTAAAATCAATGTTTAACTTGAATATGATGCATGAGCGACTAGTATTGAAGTGCAGCATATATTTTGAGACACTTATCGCGATTGTAAAACAAGAAACATGAAATTTGTATAAAAATTAAATATAAAATAAAGAAAAAATTAATATAAATATACTCGATAATTTCAATGAACGAATCACTGACTGGCTAGTTTCTTTTTTGTTTTTCTTTTTGAGAGAGTGAGAGAGAGAGAAAGAGAGAGCGAGAGCTAGACCAAACGAGACAGAAATATAGCGTTGCATTTCCAGTGGCATGCCGAATTGATGGATGTTGTTCTTAACTCTTATTGGACTTGAAATCTGCGTTAAAATTTCAATAACGAATATTGCGAAGCAAAATGAACTAATTATCACTCCAGAGTTATATATCACTTTTATCGTAGCTTAACGGCAATTTCACCAAAATTCTTTTAAAGACATCCACTTTTACTTTGATAAATTTTAGAAGCTGCATACGCGTTTTGTGTGAAGCGTCTCCGTGATTCTATTTCCAGTGATTTTGGTAAAATTGTCGGTGATGCTGTACGCCACACTAAACTGTGTTCAAAAGATAGAAGAAGATGAAAGAGAAAGAGAGAGAAAAAAAAAAGGAAAATTCGCTCCTAAAATAATGAAATGTAATACTTGGATCATTTCATGTGTCTGCCGATTTGACGTGAATGTACGTTTTTTCCGCATGTATATTACCGTGAATACGTGAACATTGTGTTTTACCGTTTCTCGTGCTTTTAGCTGAGATATATTGTGTACAAGAGTGATGCGAATTTGCCATAGTACGACGTTTCCATGTTGTTTTCTTTCGTTTTCCATGGACGATGATTTAGTACGTAAGGGTTCCAAGTGACATATTTTCTACGAGACTCTCTCTTTAACGTACGAAATAATTAGTCGACGATACAGAGATCGCCGTTACCTTGTTCGTGCATAATTTTTTACAGCAGATCCACAACACGAGTACATTCACCGTGATCGCAGACTCGAAATGAGATTCGAAACCTGGTACAGCTCCTTTTTTGTAATATTTAAACAAACAAAAAAAAAACACTGCAATATTTTTTACCAGAGGATGGGACGAGGGACATTCGTAAAAAAAGAAAAATTATCGAGCCTTAGATCCGAAATCGAATAACTTTTTACCGTTCGATTCTTTCTTTTGTTTTTTTCCTTAGTTCAAAATAAATTTATTCTATTACCACGCGGTTCTCCATTCATCAGTAATGTGTTTTTTCCCTTCCTTTATTTTTTCTTGACGCGTGACCAGTTCTTTTCTATTTTTTTTTTTGTTTAAGTAAAGTATCGTTGATAATACTTTACACTTGTAGCGTTTATCACGTAAGGGGGAGGGGGGTACCAACGAATTTGTTTTTCTTTGCTTTATTCTTTTGTTTTTTTACAGTTCAAAATTTATTTTTTTCTTTCGCACGCATCGATTCACTTCTTCAAGTAAAAGCATACTTTCGCTACACTAAACGAGAAAGTAATATTATGTGTTCGAGTGAAAATTTTTTTAACTGTGATACATTTTCTTTGAGGAATATAAAAATGTCGATAAATTTTAAGAGATTTTGAAATGATATTTGAAGTCCTTTTGCGGTTAACCGGAAATCCCGGTCATGCAGCTTTGCATTCAAAGGTCAATGGGCATTCGTAGATCTTATTTGAAATTGTACGTAAAGAACGCGTTTCGATTTGAATATATTTACATGTTGCGCTTGTAGTCTGAAAGGATTTAAGGAAAGTGAACTGAAAACACAAACAAATTTTTCCACTCGAAGAATTGAATCGAAACACTGTCAGATTTTATTCGATTATTAACAGAAATAAAAAAGATAAAATTCATTACAAACACTGTGTATGAGATATAGGTTTAATTACCATTCTTTTATAATGGTAATAGCGGTGATCATTTTCATACGAGGTTTTGTACTTTCCGTTTAAAGAAAAACAAGCTATTAACTCATATGAATACTGCGAACAAGAACAATTTAGGTAGCAAAGAAATCCTCTATTTTGAGCCGACATAATAAAAAGAGAAACAAAGAAATGATAAAAGGGAAACACAAGCTCCTTTCAAATTGATTAAGAAAAAAAAAAAGAAAAGAAAGAAATTTAACGAGTTAAAGCAATTTAAACACAAATTACTATTATTATATATTTAATTTGTTAATGTAATTTTCCTACCTATCGCTGTATTAATGACATATTGATTAAATTGAATGAATTTTGTTATATTATAAAACGTCAGTAATGAAATAAAGAAAGAATGGAAGTCGTTTTGTGAAGAAGCAACGTCCATTTATATATCTGATGTGTTGCTGGAATAAAAAAGATTTCTACACAACTAATCCATTTTTGTATACACAGCATTACTTATTTTTTAAAGAAACATGTCATTGTAGTCGGAATCCGGATCACGCGGACGTGGCCTCGGTTGTAGAGGATCTGGTGGTCCAAATGGATCAAATCTAGCATGAGGTGGAATTGCGCCCCTGAAATTATATTTAAATACTTTTATGTCGATCATAAAATACCGTGCAAAAATTAAATACTTCAAAAATATTTAATTTCTAAAGGTAGGTGTATGAGGATTTGAAAATTTCTAAACAGGACAAGTCCAGAATTTGATGCAAGTAGCTGACTCATTCTGAAACTAATTTAGGATAATAACTATACATTAACTTACGGTGGTAATCTTCCAGGGATTCCTATGCCTGGTGCACGTGGGTTTGTAGATCTGAAATGATCAAAAACCATACCACCGCCGTCTTGTGCTAGAGGATATAGATCTCTGTTACCTACGTTTTGTGGTGTTACAGATGGTATCCTGCAAAAGTACCTATAAAAATGTTTGGTTATTTACTTGATTAATATAACTGAATATTACCCTGGTAGTCTGGGAATCCCTGGGAGTCCCATGGGACTACGTTCTCTACGTTCTGTTTGAGTAGAAGAAGCTTTAGCAGCATTTTTGGGAATGATTGGGTTCAGAAGATCATTTTGAAGAGCTTGTGTAACAGTTTCATGCGAAGGTATCAAAGTTTCTATTGGTCCATGGAGACCTGTTACAGTTTGATTAATTTGGAACTGGACATTGGATACACCTTGGTCTTGGGTCCTCTGTAAAATGAAACATTTGCAATTAAGTTTTATGAGCTTTATTGTACAATTGCTTTTCAGTAGCATTATTTTGCATTACCAGTAAATTCAGAAGTAAATCTTCATCAGATTTTGTGCCATAAAGTATATATAATTTCTTATCCTTTATGTAACGTAAAGCATAATAAAATTCGTTGCTCCATCCTTGTGGGAGTAATTCTGACCCTTTCTCAGTTTCATCGTATGATTTCTGAAAAATTATTATTACATAGTAGTAATATAGCATATAATAAATATGTCATAAACGTATTCAATTATTACACGTAATTATTATAACGCGTAATTTCATCTGAATTATTATTTTCTTGTTTAACATGCAATATTTATCGTACAAAGATAATTACAATACTTTTGTAGGTTAGATAAAAAAATATTTGCTCAAAGAACCAAGTATTGTTATATTAATATCACACTATTAACAAGGAATATAACAGTAACGCGTAGTTTCACTAAAATATTTATTTTACTTTGTAATTTGATGTATTTTTTATATTAAAATAGTTACAAATTCTTAATAGGTTAGGTAACACAATATTCAATCAAAAAAGTATTATTGTTATTTTTTAATTGCACATGTTAATTGCGCACAAATTATAATGCCAGTATTGCGTGATATGTCATACAACATTACATTTATTACTTACACAATCACCCAGGCCGATATTCCGGAACGAATTCTTTATAAGATACCAGTGGACGAATAAAATTAGAAGATCCTCTTTCTTTGTTATTTGACTATCATATAGCGATTGCAGTAGCTCAAGTCCGAACGTAAAATTCTCATCAACCATTTTTCTTGCTGAATGACAGACGTGATTCAACGTTTATAACTCACGCCATTGCCGTTTATATACTATTGGTGTATCAGTTTCCGGAAGCGGATTTAGCGGCAAGTAATGTAAAACATATTTGAAAATAGTTAATATGGAATTTTAAAATATATTTTTTTAAACTGGCACGCATTTTTTGGAAGTTTTTCTTTTCCATCCATGATTGTTTTATTTAACGCCATTGTGTTCCGGTTTATGAAACAACAAAACAAATGAATTTGTTATGTTCGTTATTCGCTGTCGATAGCGAAATAAATATACAGGATGTGTCATAAATGTTCGAATTCTTTGAATGGTAAAAATCTTGGAGTTATTTTCAGAAATATTTTTCTTTACCATTTCACGATTTCATGTGTCATTTTTCATTTATCAACGAAATACACGGACCAATCAGTGCGTGATTAGTTTTAAGGAACTCAAATATTTTTGAGACACCCTATATATACATTATCCTGATATTACGTATACTTAGGTTTTTATTAATGTAATTCAATTTCAGATTCTAATGAAATAGAGATTTATTACAAAGATACCAAATCACGCGAATGCGACTGTAAAATATATGGAACATACTTATATACATGTTGGTTTAATTATTCTGCCAGCAGTAATTGTCAATTTGTAGTAATATTTATACAAAACTTAATTAAGTTCAATAACTAGAATCCGAGTCAGTTTCTTCTTCAAACATATTCAATGTTCTTGGTGGTGACAAGCTACCCAAAATGTCTTCTTCGCTTTCTGGCTCATCTTTGTCCTCATTGTCTAATGCATATCGCCTCCACGAATATCTAAAAACATGAGACATTTAGAAAAATATATAAATAATGCAAAAGAGAATAATATTATTTTACCTCGTTTTCTCCTTAAAACAATCCTCAATGAAAGCATGTGAGACAATCTTAGAGTGACCTTTTAATTGCTGAAACTTTGGTGTATTCTTAAAAGCACATATGAGATGAGTACATCTTTTATTAGTGGCATTGGGATCAGCAATATACTTTGCACCCATTTTCAAAGCTTTTCTCCTAATTTCATCTCTTTGCGGATTAACATATCCACTAAGGGAAAATGTAATATCTTCAAAAAGTTCTGAGAACAATTTCTTTGGTTTTTGTGTCTCAGTACTTCTCCTTTTTGCAGCTCTTTCAGTTATTGGGCTTGGTTTAGGCTGTGGTAACTTTCCACAGTTTTTACAGATTTTATCTTCCTCATTTTGGCACTCTGAACAATTTAACTTTTTCTTTATTATGTCCTCCTTTGAAGAGCTGGGTTCAGGGCTCAAAAAACGTTTTCTCGAATTTGTACTGAACCTTTTATTTTCTTCACTTGAGTCCTTTTTATTTGTTTTAGATACTGATGCAGGTACAATATCACCAAACGGTGTTCTTACTACTGGTTCATTTGATTCTTTTACTGTTTCATCTTTAGTTTTAGCTCCAATTATCAAAGGTGAATGGCTAGTATCTTGTTTTTTAGTCCCAAATACTTCATCAGCTTTCCCAGCTTCCAATTTCTTCAACAATGGTCTCTTCATTGGTTCTTTGTTCACTTCTTGTCTTTTAGAAAAATTGCTCAAACCAGTCTCTTTGATTTTTGAGAGCAGTTCGCCTTTGTAATCTGGCTTTTTATTTTGTGTTAAGCTGAGGTATTTATCCTTAAAATTATCCACAGTGGGTTTACTGCTGTTCTCTTCTGGTTGTTTCAATTTAAACCTTCCAAAAACATCTAATCCTAAATCAACTACAACCTCAGTTTTAAGTACAATGAAGGACAATCCAAATAATTCTTTCAAGTTTGCAGATTGCATGCAAGTTACCTTCACACGATCAAACTTTATCTTAATTGTCTCTGGGTTTAATTCCTTCTTTGTGAATATCTGTACTTGATCTTTGAACTTGTTATTTGCAGCTTCATCATTTGTTAAAAATTGATGATTTACAATGGGTACCCAATTGTCTGGCTCTGCAGTTGTGGAAGCAGTAACTATTACCACACAACTACGATAATTAGCTATATCCAAGCCTGTAATACAAGATGGTTCGGCTAATTGGAAAATTACTGTAGCAAGCATTTCTCCTGGTTTGGCACATCGCCATGAAGAGTTTGAGCGATGTTGAAGGAGATTGGAAGCAGGATAAGATGGATGTTCAGACGAACAACTTATTATTTTGAGAAGCTTAATAATCATTGTTTTTAATTATGTCTGTCAACGTTTTCGTCATTTAAATTTATGAAATCAAAACTGATAACGTCTGAAAAATTAAATAACATAATAGTTTAAATATAATTAACAAATTAAAATGAAAGTGCTTTGTGACATACCATAATAAAACATGTATTATTCACAGATCAAACTTCCGCCTTCTTATTGCGAATAAGACATCAACTATATCTAGTAAATGTCAATGATTTATTATTTTGAAAATATCCTACAATTAAATAAACATGACACTGTAAATATATTTGGTGTACAATGCAATTCAATGTTTCCCTCTTTATCAACATGTGCAGCAAATTTTCCCGCGAAATTAAATCAACAGATTACGATATGCATTGGTCCATTTTTATGTCACGGACCAGACAAAAGGATAGATCCAACACCTAGTACAATAAAGTACTGTAACAAAGTTGCCAACGCTCGACGCGTCATCTTTAGTTGTAACTAGCTTATTTAGTTAATTTTACTAGATTATTCTTTAGTTAAGTAAGTGGTAAGCCTGGTTACTAAGTAACGCGCTAAAATGGTTTCAATTTAAATCTTCAAGTTGAAATTTGATATTTAAAATTCAAATCTAAAAGGTAGATTAATCTTTTCATTTAATACTTACAGATATACATTAAATTTTAGACATTAATGTAAGGAATAAGAAAGAGGGATAAAATAGCAGAAAACTTTTGTGATCTGGTTGTATTAAATAGAAATTTATTGTTTCGGTTTCAGAGCCCCTGTTTCTTTATAAACAGAAATTGTCTCTATATTTTTCTTTCTTTTTATTGTTTTTCTTTGTTACTTGGTCCACGGTGGTATTATTGCTTGACTAGATGTAAATACAATTTCGGTGAACCTTACACTCATCGAGTTTTACATTTACATTTATTCGACATCGCGAGATCGGAAGAAATAATTTGATACAGTTTAATCGAATGCACCGACTAGAAACCCTTAAATTGCTATACAAATATATACTCTTTTTCGTCTTTTCTCTTTTTATTTAAATTGCAGAATAATTCCTTCATTGCAACCCTCAGGGAAATGATCAGGGAAAACGCGCCATTAATATTTGAATTTTAATTGCACGTATAAATTATGTAAACTCAGCACAGTGAATTATATTTAAATTAAGCATTGATGCATTCAAATGAAAATACTGGAACAATTTTGTAAGATTACTATGGGTAACACCGATTATGATTAAGAGTTTATCAAGTCGAATAGAAATGTGTTCTCCGAAAGGGTTACAACTTCAAGAGAAAATAAAATGAAGCAATTAACGTATTATACAGACATTCGATAAATTAAACTATTAAAGGTTAATATATTCGCAAGTCCTTACCGTTTACGAAGATTTTATTTTAATTACAGGGTGAGGTACTTCAAACGGTCCAGAACTCTTGCTTTCCATTAAGAAGGATGAAATCGATCATTAAAATTTCATAGTAAAAAATAAAATTGTCGAATGCAGTATTTAAAAATATCTTGAAAAGTGCAGCCAATCGATAATCTTATATTAAGATTAAATTTGAAACGATTGCGAAATACCTACTATTCGAAATTTGATAGCAATGGCAAATAGAGTCATGCTTGTTTGATAATTTGATAGAAACTTGGGTATCTATTATTCTAATGTTAGTTTCAAAGCTAGCTAGACTTCGTCTGTTTACTTATTTTATTGTTTCTTTTACTGTTCCAGAGGAAATGGACCGTTTGAGCAGCTAGGCACTAGCAAATCGAGAAAAAGAAACTGATTACTAAATTTATGTCCTTCGAAGTGCTCGCATTTGCTTGCGACGAGCTTGAACAACACCATACACGACGGCGGCGAGACTTCGGCATCTTGTCGTGTGCTTCGTCGAGCCCTGTTCCTGCATACTTCCTTTTCCAAGGACGAAATACGTCTCCATTGTTCCTTTCCCTTTCACTTCGATGAACCCTCTCTTCTGCGTTTGATATCCTCTTGACTCCAAAAACTGTAAAAATATATTCTAAACGTTATCATCAATTTCATTTCACATTTAACGCAGTAAAAGGAATTATAAAAATACTCATGACACGATATTATCACATAGGGTGCATAAAATAAAACATAAACCTGCTCAGGGCGAAGTTACCCTGCCAGGAGGGACATGTCTAACTATAGAAACATTTTTTTATGAGATTTGAAGGTCATCGATGATCTTTTCAACGGAACCATGCACTTTTTCTATATTCTTATACAGGGTGAAGTGACATGTTTAACCAGAAGTGATTGTGCATGAATTTGCACAGCATAAACAGTTCAAAGAAGCATACATTCAAATTGCAGGAGATTAACGAATCAAGTTGTAAACTTGATTGTTTTATTAGTTACCCTAGCAATCTCCAGTGGAACTTGAATCTTCCCCATGACACCGGTGGAGTCCATACGCGAAGCCAAATTGACAGTGTTCCCCCAGATATCGAACACAGGTTTTCTGGCACCGATCACACCACCAACAAGTGGTCCACAGCTAATTCCCACCCTCAAATCGAAGTTATTAAATGAGTGAATGTTTACGTCTTCTAAACGAAGACGCATAGCTACTGCATAGTCCACCAATCGGCAAAGATGCTCCATATCATCCTTGTGTTTATCCTGCTCGAAAACACATGGCAATCTTTGATTAAACAAATGTAAAAAACCAATTGGATAAAATAGGAATAAAAGTGACAAAGTGATATTACGGCTTCGGTAGGATTCAGACCGGAAGCAGCCATGTAAGTCGCTCCGACCGTCTTAACCTTCTCTATGCAGTGGAACCGATTCTCGTCGAGCAACTCGTCGAAATCAGCTGGAAATCAAATGACGATTTCTGTAAAAGTTAGTCGAAAATTGTCGCAATTGCATTCGTAATACGTTCACCATCATAGTTTTCATACTTTGTTCTTGAGGCTTATGGTTTACAGCCATTGCGTTCAGAGAATCTACTATTTTTTTTTCTCCTAAATTATTTGAATATTTCATGAAAGAAGTGCGTTGCGTTTGATGAAGCATCTTTCTTGTGAAAATAAGTAACGAAACAAGCTGATGGCGAACGTGGTACTAGGATGTTTACCAATGATTTCATTCAGCAATCGTATGCACTCCATCCCTTTGTTCACATCCTCCGAGTAAAACTCCGTGAAATTGGGTACACTGGCGAACATCACACCCACTTTGTCTCGAGACTGAGAGTACAGCTCCTGCGAATTGTATAACGATAAAACGTGTCAGTACAAAATATTATTTTTATCATTCGAATGAAACAATATTATCTCAATATCAATACTTGATGTTTGCAATAAGTAACATCTTGCAAATCAATTGAACAATGATATAGTTTTAACTAGATCAGTTGCAGAAGAAGAATCACTGGTCAATCTTTCATCTTACTTGCAACAAGATGCTAACCATTGAGGTAAATTAGTTAATTTACCAATTAATTATACCTATCTTAGATTAAACTTGAATAATTTGTATATAATATACCTCAGGTGCACGTTCCTGTGTCAGGAAATGATGGGCTACATGATCCGGTAGAATGTTCTTCAGCAGTTGCATATTATTATGCCTAGACTCGATCATGTCACTAAGCTCTCTCTCAGCTTGCTGTTTCCACAGGAAATCCAACCTGGATGTTACTTCCACTAGTCTACCATGATACGTAACCATCACAAGGAACACACACATAAATGTCAACATCTGCGCTGAGAGTGGTATGGATGTTCTGTAAATCCAAATTATCGGTTGATTAAAATTAAAATTAAAGTAATGTTTCTTCTCTGCTTTCTCTTATTATTAGACTATGGATCTTCATTATTTAAAGAATGTCAAATAGAAACATATTTCTTTTTTCTTAAATGTATAAAAATCTACAGACTACTTGTGTGTAATTTAAAAGAACTTTTATGGTATCACTTAAAACTCACAAATTCTTCTCCTTATCAGGAATCGTGAAGAAGTCTTTACAGACCACTAGGATCAGCACAGCATATACCGCTACGATGATGGTGGCTAGTGCGGTTTTCACCAGATAGTATAATTTTAGAGCAGAAGCAAGAGCAATCAAGCACAAAATCCACGTGAAGACTATGTACTCTGGCCGCACGCATGTTGTTTCCATAACAAGCTCTTCATCATAGTCTGATGAGTACAAAGCTACTGCTTGAACTTCCGGTGCTGACAATATCTTCCTCGAGAGGACCTCTTTGTTGCCAAACCTGGATGCAACAAGTTATTCAATAATGTATAACATTCAATTAGTATTCAATTTAACTTTATCCATCTTCAACAATTATATGTAATTAAAGTAAATCATTGAACTTTGTTGACTAGGAACAATGAAGAATCAGTAAGGCATTTTAAGACACATAGACTGCGATGGAAAATATTTACTTTGGGGAAATAGGGATACTTTTATAAAATATAGCCATGAGAGGCTGAAACAAATAGATAGTTAAATTTTCTAATGGAACCTGAAGAAGTCTCTGCCTCTACGATGCCTGGACAGACCAGTTTCTCTATCGATCCCTGTCAATTCCATCTGGATAACATTGGAACCACGGAAATCAGTTCGATTTTCTTCAGGAACGCGTTCCTCATCTTTGGATGGCTCGTCTCGAAGAGCTGCCTCTAGAAAGGTCAATATAAATTGGTCAAGACCAGTCGTAGGGGCTACCAAACGTTCTGGCTTCAAGGTTGGCGTAACCAATTGTTGTTGTTCCAGGACGAGAGCTTCAGGATATCGTCGGATCGACATCGGGCAAGCAAGGACTCCGACGATCGACGTCAGGGCCATCAAACTGATTACAATGCAGATGAAGATTGTCCTGTGACGCTTGTTGTGGACTAACATCGACGAGGCGTGTTGCAAGTACGTCGGCAGGCTTTTGAATTCCTCTGCCATCACCAGGATCGACGATGCCACCAAGATCAGCGTTGTCAACAGTAAGGATAACAGGAGGACTGTACAGCTGGAAAGAAGAAGATTTCAAAATTAATTCAAGCAGCTTCTAATCACGTATACTTATGCGTTTATGGTAAAATTGAGTAGTTGATGATTATAAAACATAAAGACACTCCTAAGTGGGTTCTATGTTTTGCAGTTAATGCAAGAGAAATTGTTATCTTGCAAGAAGGTCCGTTGTCTACTAACGAGAGTTACAGAACTTTTACAAGATCAGGAGATTGTGCAACATAAAAATTATTGAAAGGGTTGAATGTAATTAAAAAAATGTTAACAATGTTTGGTTTGTAGATTGTAAAGAACTGGCTCACTCTGGTAAAATAACGGCCTGGCAGATCGCGATGAATATCCAGACCACGAAGCAGCAGATCATGTTCGATTTGAACATGTCCTCGCGCAGCTGGCCGAACTGCGACAGAACGCAACATCAGTGTTATCGGTAGACTGCGGATCTTTATGCAAAATAAAATATTCGCATGCCAATTGGAATCTATAAAGGCTAAGTAAAAATTGAATTGAAATTAAAGGCTAAGTTAATCATCTTTACATTTGAAATACAGAGTTTACCGTATCGAATTATACTATCTACTCGTTTTATCTTGCAAATGCATAAAATCCGCAATCTAGTTATCATTATATATTATATAAATATTATATTATATATATAATATAAAATATTATATATTATATATTTGTAGAATCCGTAAAATCATAATATAACGATTATTACCTTTGATTCTAGGCTTTCGTCATTGTAACGCAAAGTCCAGGCGTTTATGTTCGCCGATCTCATACGTTTGTTGCTGGCGGTTTCAAGGCCGGCAGCCCTTAATTTGTCAGCCGGGGATGCGGTTTTACCTTTCGCGGTGCCATTCTCTTCCTCGAGGTACTCCGATTCCAAATTGCTGACCGATGTAGCGGTATTCAACTATATTAAAAATATTTCAACAGAATCAAGGAGCAGCATGAAACAATCTCAAGCGGAATTGTTGGATCGAAAAGTAGCTTTCCACGCACGTTTTCGAACGGGATTTCCGGCGTCCAGTCAACGCCAATGTCGTCGTCCATCGAAGAATTTGGAGCACTGCTGTTCGCGGCCAAAGGATTGTTCATTTTGAAGCTCTTTTTACTCTTGCCACCATCTTCCTCCGACCACACTTTCGGCCGAGAGGAATACCTCCTCCTGGATCGCAACGGCTCCACTTGCTTGATCAAATACGTCACCACGTTCCTCTCTTTCAAATAATTATCCCTTTCGATACCGTTTCCTGGTTCCACGTCGTAGACGTCGTTCAGACAGTTCAGAGTGTCTTCGGAGATGTGCACTCTCCTGAAACACGTAAGACAATAGTATTCGTCTCTTAAAAATGATACTGATACTTCAGTATTTCTCGAGCATTCGTTTGCTAGAATACAGAATGTCGAACGTCTCGTTTGATCGTTTACGATAGAGGAAAGAGTATCAGAGGAAAACTTCGAAGGGATAAATATTTTGATCAAGGTCATATGTCTTGGGATATCAAGGTCATAG
>CM052087.1:11285382-11296822 GCA_028453745.1 Agapostemon virescens
TTCAAGGTCTGGGGGTTGGGTTAACCCTTAGCACTCGAAGCAATTTTAATTCCAAAATCCAGACACTTTTTTTATGTTAATACGTTGAATGCCACGCGAATTTTGCATGCTTCGAACAAGTTTCATTTCTTTCTTCAATTAGCTTTATTAATTCTAATAAATAATAATAATTCATTAATAAACTAATTTTCATTAGCTTCAAAAACTAAAGTTTTCACCTCGTACTATAATCTGGTTAATTTTGGCAGTACTGCGTTAATGTTTAATGCTGTTAATTTATTGATAACCGTTCTTAAACGATGTAATGGTGCCGGTCACCGGTGACCCCCGTGGGGTTCAACGTGTTAAATAATTTCATCGTGCTTGGTTCATTGCCTTTCGTCCATAAAGAGTTCATTATTATTACTCGTACGCGTAGCATTTCAATTTTCACCGACTTCTTAAATGCAAGTATAGTGATGTAAAAGCTGTTTTAACACTTTGGTCGCCACTAAAAACCACGAAATTATTTGTGCGATATTTAAATGAATTTTCTCGTTAATATATTCATTATATCGGACGATGAGCCAGAAAATGCAAGAAGGTCAGAAAACTAGTGTCATAGGTTTTACTTTTTCAATTTTTCTTTCATTCGACAAGTTGCTTCGACTTTGTGCAATTTTTTGGCTGCCAGTTTGGCAAGTCAATGTGCTAAATAATATTATGGCAATTTTCAATGTCCCCTCAGCAGCACCGTTCGAGTGCAAAGGGTTAATATTTGAAATATCTATCTTGAATATCTTGCGCAATTGGAATTGTCCGCAGCAACGGACAAACGGCCATTTTAATTGCCATTTTAATGGCCGCAACATGGCCATGCCGGAATTCTCTTGGAAACACGAGCGTCTCCGCAGCCATCTGTTGCGCGTTGTAGCCGCTGGTTCCAATCGACGCGTCGCGAAAATTATCGCCTCGCCATAAATAATCTTCAATTATGGGATCGCGTTCGATACATAACACATTGGTCATCGGTGAAGATTTAACTCGTCTTTTCATGCCCGAACGTTGTTGACCGACCAAACAATATATTGTTACGACGGTTGTTCATATGCAGCCGCCATAATGAAGAATTACTTCATGGTGAAGAACCCTTAAGAAAATAATAGAAGAAGGTGGTTGTCACGGAACTATTGTACCAACAGACAATCGAGAGAGTCAAAGATTGGCTGTCGAGCGGACTGGACAGCAAATCGATAGATTTATCCTAATTGTATTCTGGTCGCTAATTGTACAGTTATAATTTGTAAATAAACGAGATGCCGCGTCGTTCACCGAACGAGGAGCGGAAAACGCGCAACAATATGTATAGTAATATTTAACCCTTTGCACTCGAAGCAATTCCATTCCAAAATCGAAACAATATTTTCACCTATAATAGCTCCATTGTAAATAATTTATTTCCTTTCGTACATATGAAATTAATTACTATTACTCGTACTTAGAACATTACAATTTTTATCGATTTCTTAATTGTGAACGTAGCGACGCAAAAGTTGTTTAAATAATAGTATGGCAATTTTTAGTGGCGCCTCAAAGACGCCGTTCGAGTGCTAAGGGTTAACACTAAACCTACCATAAGAGGTCAAATGACCCTCTCCAGATTTTCTATTTTACAATTACTGACGTTATAAAATTGTCTTCGCAGAAATCGATTCGATGGAGTTTTCTATTCCAACATAAATTCTAATAAAAATTGCACAAAATCCAAATTAATTAACCGTTTGCACTCGAAGCTATTTGTACTAGAAAAACAGAGCATTTCTTTTGACTTAGGTTATTTTCATTCCATACGAATTATTTCACCTTACGCATATAGCATTTTTTACGGTTATTCGTCCTTACAACACTTAAATATTTATCGATTTCTTAAGTATACAGATAGCGACGTTCAAATTATTTTAAATAATAGTGTGCCAATTTTTCATGGCGCCTCGGAGTCGCCACTCGAGTGCAAAGGGTTAATTCTTGTCACTTTTATAAGACAATATACATTAGCCAAGTTTACTGCTCGGTAGGTTTAGTGTTAAGACTACCATACGCGAATATAATACTAACTGCAAATTTAAAAAGTGCATATACGCAACGTATAAACTGTTTCCGCAGCGTCGAAAAATATTCGGGCTCTGGAATCGCATTCAGCGATCAGAAGCGCCGTAAGCAATGTGTTAACAATCCTTCGGGCGGTTTTTATTAATAATAAGAGTACGTACAACTTAATTTAAACATTGTTGCAGACGCACAGTGTGTCGTACGCTTGAAACGGGAATCTAAAAATTTGTGCAACGCCTTATAAGCAATACGTGACGCACACGTGTGAATTTATTATCCAGATTCAACCTGTTGAGCTTCCCGTTCGATGCGTCACAGACGACGCTGCACTTGAGAATGTAAATAATATATACCGCCGTTTGCACCGCTACTGCAACAAATCGTACGTGTTAACTTCTCGCCGTGGTTCGATCGAAACTTTAAACGAGTCTGTCACAACAACGGGAGAAGGACAAGCGGAGAATGCTTATCTGACAAACTGACGATCGAAAGACGCAATTAAGTCGGCAGAACGTGATCGCGAAAAATTAAACAGGCAACACGGTGAGAGAATGCAGAAATTTATGCGATGTAAAAATTGCCTCGAGAAAAATATTTTATCTGACTCCGACCACGGTGCCGGAGTCTATTTCGAGTATCATCAAGTACTATCTATTTGAAGTAGTACTTTTTCTCGTTGGCTAACGAGAACATATTCAAATTGTCATATAAAAATTGCCTCACCATTGTTTAAAACAATTTTTACATCCCCATCTTTCTATCTAAGAAAAGCTATGGCCGGGTTTGTAGCTGATTTTCGCCCCCGACGGTATTTTCATCGAGCTTGGAATATGTGATAGCCTACCCAAAAACATCCCCGTCTGCCAAGTTTCAGCCCCATATCTCATCTGTAAGGGTAGTTATTGAGAAAAATAAGAAAACGATTTCTTGGCCCATTTTCCCTATTTATTAACTAACTAATTAATTAAAAATTCTAAAAAAATTCTGACACATTTCGGATACTATGCCACATGTTAGGTATTATTTTCAGATTTTTCCGTTGCAAACTCTGGTTGTAAGCAACGAAAAACATTAAAAAATACCGATTTCATAGAGTAATCTTAAGATGTACACCACGGATTTAATTTAGCAATGAGATATAATTGTAAATATTATGCTCAATCTTTTTCAAATTCCTGAGAAGGGGATAAGCGTGGTCAAAAAAAATAAAAACCACTTTTTTCGGCGTTTTTTAAAAGTTATAATCATTTTTTTCTCAATATAAAAAATATAGTATGTAATATTGAACGTTCCTGCGTTAAAAGAAAATGTTCCAGATCTTTTAAGTTACGTACTGTAAAAAATTAAAATAATATTATAATTAAATGCTCAATAAACTATAATCAATGCCCTCATGCAATTGATTAAAATGACTTAAGGCGGTCGGAAACCTTAAAACACGCCGGTTGCGCGTTTTCGCGCGAAAACCGTTAAAATATCTTGCAACGGTTTAAAAACAAAAAAGCTCGTCGTTAAACGTCCTGCGCCGAGTCTGTATCTTGAGCAGGTAAAATTTTCGCTAGAAAATGGACGACTAGCCGGCGGGTCTCCAATTATCCGGCATTCTCGTCGGATTAAATCAAAGCCGGGACACGGTCGCGTCTCGGGTCTCCGGCGAGGGTTGAAAAGAGAAACGGCGGCGGGAAGATCCGTGGGGCAAAAAGGAGAGTGCGCAAAAAGGAACGAAAAAGGAAAAAAGAAAAGGGAGGACCGTGCAAAAAGGAGAGAACTATAGAAAAACGAGTGGGCGAGAGCGCCCACAAGCGAATCTCTTTTTTCCCTGTCGCGTCTGGATCGAACGAGTCATCAGGGTTCGCGAGACGACCGACCGTGGTCGTCGACCTTAATTTCGTTGCTGCGAAGTAAATCCAAAGACCTTGTCCTCTGGCTGGTCGAATCGAGACGAGCCCAGGCTCACATGTGTACCCGGCCCCGTCGGTTTTATCGCGGTGTTTGCATAACACATCGCCGGGGGTTTTCGCGCGTCGAAAACACGAGAACGGTTTCGCGCGCGGCTTGAAACATCATCCCAACCCCCCGCGGCGTGGATGATCGCGAAAGAAATCGTTGGCTGTCGAGGGTAGCCCGACCTCGAATAATCCTGCTTATTGATTCAAGTATGTCTCGCGAGCCGCTCGAAATAAATCGAGACGTTCAACCCTTTCAGCGCGGGACTGGCTGACGCGAAGTGATCTCGTTATTGGGAGCGACCTCTTCTTCTTCGGACGCTCTCGGTACTTCCGGTATTTCGCCGAGATAGATACAAGTCGGAGATAACGAATTGCATTTTATTTCTGGTTCGTGTGGGCCTCGAGGGGAAAGGCAATTTGGGGTTTTATTTTTGTTTTAACCCTTAGCACTCGAATGGAGATTTTGAAGGGGTTATTCAAAATTTCCGCGCTGTTATTTAACCCTTAGCGCTCGAATGGAAACTCTGAAGGGGTTATTCAAAATTGCCGCACTGTTATTTAACCCTTTGCACTTGAACGGTGACTCTGAAGCACCACTAAAAATTGCTAGACTATTATTTAAAAGAATTTTTAAAATTGCTTTGCTTGTGTCTTTGAAAATCCTAAAAATTTAACTGTTTTAAGAACGAGTGATAGTAAAAAAATATCTTAGGTCAGAAGAAATGCGTTGGTTTCAAGTTTATAACAGAATGGCGCCTCTAAGGCGACACTAAAACTTGCCATACTATTATTTAAACAACTTTCACGTCGCTAGGTTTGTAGTTGAGAAATCAATAAAAATGTTAATGTTTTAAGCACGAATCGTAGTAATTAATTTTATATGAACGAAAGGAAATAAACTATCTACAATGCAGCTATTATATATAGAAATATTGTTTCAATTTTGGAGTAGAATTGCTTCGAGTGCAAAGGGTTAATAGTATGGTACATACGACGGCACGTCGAAGAATCAATGTCGTTTTGTTTCGTGGCATTTGATCGCAGGTAATAAACAGCGTAGCAAGAGTATGGTTGTTCTCGCATTATCTTCGCGCAGTGCGTTAGTCAGTGCCCGCTTCCTGTTCCGACCGTTCACCGTTATGTAATGTGATAGAATTTACATAACAGGAAACGGTAAACCAGATCCGAGCCTGCGAATTGTTCATGTCGCCATCGGATGCTGTTTTATCGCGTGCCCTATCGAGGCCGCAATCGATATACAATCAGCCGCCAAAGTATTCGAACACCTTTCGACGCTAACTATACTCGGCCGGTGTCGTATTAGAGAAATTGCAAGATCCACTGTATTTGAATTTTCTGCGATTTTTATAAAAATATACGATTCAATAAAGAAATTTATAGAATATTATTTCGATTCGAGGGAAATTAATAACATACGTTGCAAGGCGTTAAATTGATACTGGAACTATCAGATTGGTAAAATGATTTTGTTACTAATTTCTTCCATTCACTTCTTATTGAGATTATCAATAAGCAGCAATTATTGAGATGAAAATTGTAGGAAATATAAATCATTATTATAAAGTAGTGCATGTTAGTTTAGTAGTTAGAAATTGTAAATAATATCTAACAAACGACTGAATTGTTTGTCATCCTGCCAGTATCTTTCTATCGTCCGCAGGGGTGCCGCCTTTCGAGAAGAAGTCGTCGACCACCCTCGAAGTATCGCGTCTGCCGAGATCATGCTTCTGAACTCATCGTTTTACTACTGCACGTGTGTGACTTAGGTTACTATCTCGGCTAGACGGGTCCACGGACTACTCGATGATTAAACCTTTTCGCTTGAATTACAGTTCCTCGAACTACTCATCTTATTCGCCTTTGTCAGAAGGCGCAGGACTTTGCGATGCAATAAAAATTGTACGAAATTCAAACAAAATCAATCTTGTCATTTGTATAAGACATTTAGTACATTGCAATAAAAATTGTACGAAATACAAGCAAAATAAATATTGTCTACATTATGAAACATTTAATACATTGCACTAAGAATTGCATAAAATCCAAACAAAGTAAATCTTGTCAATTTTATGAAACATTCAGTTCATTGCAGTAAGAGTTGCACAGAATTCAAACAAAGTAAATTTTGTCATTTGTATTAGACGTTTAGTACATTGTAATAAAAATTGTACGAAATACAAACAAAATAAATCTTGCTATTTGTATAAAACATTTAATACATTGCAGTAAGGATTGCATAAAATCTAAGCAATATAAATCTTGTCAATTTTATGAAACATTCAGTTCATTGCAGTAAGAGTTGCACAGAATTCAAACAAAATAAATTTTGTCATTTGTATTAGACATTTAGTACATTGCAATAAAAATTGTACGAAATACAAACAAAATAAATCTTGTTATTTGTATAAAACATTTAATACATTGCAGTAAGGATTGCATAAAATCTAAGCAATATAAATCTTGTCAATTTTATGAAACATTTAGCACATTGCAGTAAGAATTGCATAAAATCCAAACAAAGTAAATCTTGTCAATTTTATGAATCATTTAGCACATTGCAGTAAGAATTGCATAAAATCCAAACAAAATAAGTCTTATCAATTTTATGAAACATTTAGTATATTGCAGTAAGAATTGCATAAAATCCAAACAAAATAAATCCTGTCTATTTTATGAAACATTTAGTACATTGCAGTAAAAGTTGCACAGAATTCAAACAATATAAATCTTGTCAATTTTATGAAACATTTAGTATATTGCAGTAAGAATTGCATAAAGTCCAAACAGAATAAATCTTGTCTACTTTATGAAACATTTTGTACATTGCAATAAGAGTTGCATTAAATCCAAACAAAATAAGTCTTGTCAATTTTATGAAACATTTAATATATTGCAGTAAGAATTGCATAAAGTTCAAACAGAATAAATCTTGTCTACTCTATGAAACATTTTGTACATTGCAGTAAGAGTTGCATAAAATCCAAACAAAATAAATCTTGCCATTTTCAAAAGACAATGTACACTAGACAACTAGAAAACTCGTTAACAATTATTGTAACTAAAAAGTTAACTTTATATTCGTTTATTAAAAGTAGAATAGGCTGGTCTGAAATGTGTTCACCGTCGAGGAGGAGTCGAGGCCTCCGGGGCAACGGTATTAAACGATTGCGGCACGCCGACCCTTGTTCAAGAGGACAATCTGCAATTGTATGCATTAAACTGTCGCGGCCCTATGTCGAACAAGACCGGTTCGTGCAACTTGTTCGTTCAGATGCAACTCGAGTGCACCGGTAAACCGATCCTGCATCGGCTGCGCGGGGACCACCTACGCGCTCGTCCAATCAATTTATGTAATATTGTGTCGCATTCAAAACACGCCGATAAGATTTGCTTCGTGGCTATTATCGCTACCCTTTATTACCGTGCTTCAATTTCTTCGAAAGGTCCTCTCTAGAAGCGCCAACCACGCGAACGTAATATTACAATTCGCCTACTCAAACTCAACCCCGGTAAGAATTATCACAATGCGCCATAATTATAGCGCGATGGACATGCTCACGCGAAGATAGACCTTTACGAGCCTAATAATAGAAGATTGATATCGTTAACACGCGTTTGTTTGCCCATCTAGACTCTCGCAAGGCTCTGAACAATATTTAAAGTTTATTCAGATGACTGGCTGGCTTTGCAAAAATTCTTTGCGTTCGTTGCAAAGTGCAGATAACAGATTTCTTAAAATATTTCCACTATTTTATTAGAGCTTTTACAAAATTAAAATTAAAAATTATTGTTTCAATTGCTTTTCAACTTCTTAGAATATTTTCACTATTTTATTAAAGCTTTTAGAAAATTAAAATTGTCTGCTTTCGTTGCAAAGTGCAGATAACAGATTTCTTAAAGTATTTTCACTATTTTATTAAAACTTTTATAAAATTAAAATTAAAAATTATTGTTTTAATTGCTTTTCAATTTCTCAGAATATTTTCACTATTTTATTATAAAGCCTTTACAAAATTTAAATTGTCTGCTTTCGTTGCAAAGTGCAGATAACAGATTTCTTCAAATATTTCCACTATTTTATTAGAGCTTTTACAAAATTAAAATTAAAAATTATTGTTTTAATTGCTTTTTTACTTTTTAGAATATTTTCACTATTTTATTATAAAGCTTTTACAAAATTTAAATTGTCTGCTTTCGTTGCAAAGTGTAAACACCAGATTTCTTCAAATATTTCCACTATTTTATTCGAGCTTTTACAAAATTAAAATTGAAAATTATTGTTTCAATTGCTGTTCAACTATTTAGAATATTTTCGCTGTTTTATCAAGTCTATTCTAACGGACACACTGCGAAGTTTTAGCAAAATGAAAATAGTCTGCATCCGTGGCAAGGTATATAGCATTAACTTTTCTTAGTTAATAATTTTTATAAGTTGAAAGTAATCCAGACCGCGTCCAGTCACCGGTGACCGACATACGCGCGATCCTGTTACTTTCCGTGACACTTTCTGCGATACTACTGTGATAAGAGTGCTCCGTGAACCCGATGCATCGAACAACAATGGATAATCGAGGGTGGCAAGCATGTAAATCGTGTGTGCAGACACCACGAGCCGGTTATATCCCAGACACACACTTCTCGATCTCTTTGACGACGGGAATAACCCTAAACGAGCCCCGGGAACGCGCGATCCCGCGAAGGGTGAGAGATTTTCAGGTCAACTGGAAGAGAAGATGCGTTCGAGGACGCCGGTTTCTTTTTGAAACGTGATCGCGGGGTACAATGTACACCTGTTCTGTTCGAGGGAGGAGAAACAAAGACCTCTCGAAAATAGACCGTCACGGCCACTCTCGCTTTCACGCCTTCTTCCCCTTTCGCTTCTTTTGAATTAACGCGAGAGTCTCGCGCTCGAACAGGGCCAGAAAAGCCTGTTGCTCTTCGTTCCTCGAGCTCCTCGAGCTCCTCAATGGTCAACGCCCATCCTTTTCCGCGGCATTCGTATTCATCTTCTTGCACAATCCGCAAGGAAACCTTTGACACTCGCTTTTCGTTGCCATCGGTACCAAAAACATTCCGCGACAACGTCAGACTTTCCTGATGTTTCCCGTTAGTTTTCATTGTTTGCAAGACGTGCGAGCCAAACTAGAAATTTCTTCCTTCTTTTAACCCTTTGCACTCGAATGGCGACTCTGAAGCACCAGTAAGAATTGTCACACCATATTCAAAACAGTTATTGTATTATTAAATTCGACTATATTCTATAAATTGTTGAAACTTCAACTGTTGTACGAGGAAACATGTTTAACCAGTTAAGTGTGTTTGACGACTATATTCGTCATGGAGATGTGGCAGTAAATGTCCTGCGTAAAATTTTGTTACAATTTGATATTTAAATTGTAATTCTGGCGAAAGCTAAATTATGTTCGTAAATTTTAATATGTTTAAAATGATTCTTGGGTCAAGACAAAATAAAAATTATAAATAATTTTACATAGATTCATGCATCTCTGTACGCTCTGGCTAGAACTCTTGATTTTCGCGACACACATAGATGCGCGCTTTGAAAAGAGATCGCCACAGTTAACTGGTTAATATCAGGTGCACAGTGTAAAGAGGATTACACAGAATAAAAATGCTCGAGGTTCAATGAAATCCCTTAATTTTAGAAATTAAAATTGCTTCGAGTGCAAAGGGTTAATAGCAAGTTGTACACTGATGAACTTCAGATCATTTCAGTCTGTCCATTGTTCTAGATTGCACTGTTGCGTCGAGTCCGCAGGCGCCATTGCTGTGGTTGTCTCGAACTGCAGTTAAAAATGATGCGCTGGTGTTTCCAACAATATTTTTACTTTTTCGTGACTGAAAATGTAGTGGAGAGAGAAAGAAAAAAATGTGGGGGGGCCTTTCGTTCTGGGTCCGTTAGAGGATTCATCAGGAAGTCTGACTAGCTGACCCAGCCTTAGACGTTGATGTACCGGAAGTCGATTGAGGACGGTATATAAAGGGTGGTAGTCGTGCACGAACATTCGTCCATATATTCTAACGTTTACCATCGTGAAAATTGACAATAACAATTACACCGCGAATCCCTATGCAAAATGAGAATTGTCCGATTACAAGAGAGACACAACTTGTTTTCGAAAACCGGTCGAATAACTCGCGTCTCGATCGTTGCCATAAATGCGCAAATCCGTTGAACACCGTGTTCTTCCATTCCCGAGGGAAACCGTAATTCAGCTTTGAAAGCTTGTCGCGCAGAAAGGATCGATACAGAAACAAAGATCGAAATCGTATCGCTGGAATGAATTTGCAGCGCGCAGAATTCGATTTCAGAAGCTAGGACGGGCAGGGAGGGTCCTATAACCAGTCCGAAGATCGAACAGAACCAGTCCGAATGGTACCAATCAACTGCACGCATTGTCCACATCGCAAACAACGAATTTCTTTATTTCTTTTTCGTTTTTTTTTTTTTTTGCGTCACCGCGGAATCCATTTATTTGAATTTTACCTTGCACCCGACACGAGAGAAAGTTCACCGAAAGGTCGCGCGAATTTTTCCCGGGTAGGGTATTTCAATCCCGGGCGTGGTTTTTCTTCATTTTTCATCGGCGTGCTATTTTTTTTTTATTTTCTCTCTCTCTCTCTCTCTATCTGTTCTCGTCGTCGCATCCTCTGCTATTTCGAATCGTCGTCAACGCGAAAGAGGGTGTCCCTCCCGCCTTCCTCCGCGAGAGTCGCAAAATAAACGGGACGCGAACGTGCGGGACACACACACACAACGATCGATCGTTGTTCGCTCGATTGTTTCGCGAGTGTTTTCTAAACGTTCCCTTTATTCCTCATCTCCGGCTATTGTTCTTTGTTGCCGATACACGGGGCCGGTCGTTAACAACGCGAATAGAACGACGTGACCGGCCAAAGGCTGTGTTTTGCACGCATTACATTTCGCGCGGCCGTTGCTCATCCACCCGGTTGTTGTAATCCACTTCCGGTCGGGAATGGCCGTGCTCTTTGCGTGTTATTACGCTGCTTCTACACGCGAGAGTGCTGTGGGCCTCCGGGGAAAAGAGAAAACCAAACGCGCCCTCCCTCCACCTTCCGACAATGCTGTAAATTAAACGGAAACCGAGTACGGCGATAATTACGTTGTTCGCCGAAGAAAATCCCTGGGCACGCAATTTATGTTAAAAAATTTACTCTAATTTGTACGCGTCGGTTCTACTGGTTTTCAATTTCATTTGTGTTTGGTGGTAAATTGCCGCAATGGGCGGATATCGATAGGGTGGCGTTGTAAGGAACAAATGCGAGTCAACGATGTTAATTTGTGCTCATTGCTTCTATTATTTTTCAATTTTGTTTGTTACTTGATGGTAAATCTACGG
>CM052087.1:11306822-11335901 GCA_028453745.1 Agapostemon virescens
GCGACCATTTTCGGGACACCCCGTCGAATGGAAATATTCGAGGTCGAATCGAACGTCGTCTCGGTTATAGAATTGAAATTGCTCCGAGCAGAAAATGTTGATCGATTCGACGGAATGGGAGACGCGCGACCTTGCGTTTTAGGACGTCACGAAGATGAACGCGACGCTGAAAAGCGTGCCGCGTCGAGTAGCGGCACATTTCGTTCGCATGTATTAGCACGAATATGTACGAGAGCTGATCGTGCTGGGAGCACGCGCGCTTCTCGTAACATTTTTCAGGGTTTCGCTTTTCAACGATTCACCGTGGCCGAGACGCGAAGCTGACGCCGTCGGAAACGTGACACGAGGTGTACACTTCCCGCGATATTCTGCACCTTGACTTTGTATCATCTCTTCTTCCTACTTTCTTCGCGCACGGATATCGAACACGATTTTTCACCGGGTCGTTCTTATCGGGTTCAAGCGATAATCGATTCATATTCGAAGGAAGCGTTCCGCCGGCGCTCGTATCCTTACACAAAATGGCGGGGCCGGATCGAGTTCGACTATCTTCCAGATTTTAGCGCGACGCGAAGATTCTACATTCTTTAACGCTAAAATTACCGAACGATAAATTAGACTGCATCCATTAACCCCTTGACGTACGAATAAAATGGAATTTTACGCGTTTAAAGATTACTATTTAACTGGCTCAGACCGAACAGTTATAAGTACGCCAGGAAATAAAACATTTTATTGCGAAACTTACGTTGCATTAACATAAGCACGATAAACAGCTTTGTCGAACTGATAGAAGAACATTTCTTTTTATATCCCTTGGTAGAAATAGACTAAATATCGAAGCTATTTATAGCTTTCTCGAAAATGGTGTATCATCTGGGACGGATACCTCTCGATCGACAACCTAGTACGGGAAAAAGGGAGTCGAAGCAACATGTTGCCATAAATGCAATTTCGCTGAACGCGACGATAACGACGCGACTGTGAATCATGTTACGTGTTCGACGTTTCCAAGAATGACGCACACCTACAAGATTGGTCAACGTGATAATTTCCAAGCGGCATACAACCATGCGGGACGACAATTTTTATTCGATAACAGCTAAACGTGTCCCCTCTCGAACCTCTGAACTGTTCCGCTGATCCTCAATTTTGCTTTAAAAAATTATTTCAACACGTTAAATACCGAGGGAATTTTATACGATTCGGATTAGGTTCCATTTATTTGATAGTAGTGATCAGGGTTGCTAGAAAGAATCGTTAGTCCCTGGATAATGAAGTTCTTACGTCATACTATAATCTGATTGATTTCGACAATAACAACGTTTGTCAATTTTTTCCATCACCTACATAGAAGTAACATAATTACTTTTGTGTGAGGATGGATAAAAATACATTCCTTGAGTGTTGTTTGTGCAAAAAAATAAGAGAAGGAGCGACACGCGATACGAATGCAGAAAATGCGATGTCGGTTTATGCATCGATAATTGTTTTAAAATTTTTCATACACAACTGAATTATTAACTCCCGTTATATTTACTAAATTCAGTTTTCTAGTTTACTGTCAATTTTAATGTCTACAATAAATGATTGATACTAAAATATAACGCTCTTTAACCCTTTGCACTCGAGTGGCGACTCTGAGGCGTTACGAAAAATTGGCACACTATTATTTAAAATAATTTAAACATCGCTGTCTCTATATTTAACAAATTTACACAAATTTAAGCGTTGTAAGGACGAATAACAGTGAAAAATTCCTTTATACATAAGGTGAAATAATTCATATGGAAGGAAAATATCCTAAGTCAGAAGAAATGCTTTAGTTTTCTAGTTAGAACAACTTCGAGTGCAAAGGGTTAATAGTTTAATCTCGTGCAAAGGGAATACTATAACTTATTACTATTTTAATGTTAATTATTTTTAATTAACATTAATTATTTAATGTGTTACTCAACACAGTTCAGCCTAGCGAAAAAGTACACCGTTCCACAGAGATCGTCAACGCTGGCTGACGTCCATTCGTATGGACCGCATAGGCCGCGAGTATTCAGCACTCAAAGGGTTAAGCATTGAATACGAGGACCCGATGTCGCCAATATGAGGACACTCGTCCCCAAAGGGTTAATAACGTTTAAACGATGCAATTTCTGAGCGTTTCTAGATAACATAGAAGAGACGAGTCACGTTTCCAGTCCCCAAAAGAGTTTCGCATAAAAGCGAACCGTTTCTCCGTTATCAGCTCCCTGTTAACGCGGTTACAGGTGTCTTCGACAGAAGCGAACCGCGGTTAGAGCTTCGCACGGTTCGCAAAGTCGGGTCGCACAATAATTTCGCACGCACACGATTCTTCTTCGCGCGTTTCTTTCTCCCTCCGTGCCGTCGGCGGACGTGAAATTGCCGTTTCAATTCACAGGGTTCCGGTCGGAACAGGTCCTGAGACGGCCAGACGAAATTCAATTCCAGTATGGGGCACCCAACACGGGTGTGTATGGCTCGCCATCGATCATCGTCGTGATCGTTGGTGACCTCGCACCAGGCGAAACAGAAACGCGCGTGGCGTCGGATTGGCCTGCACTCCGCTGCGTCACATGGCAATCCACTTGAGTGTCCGTCACTTCAACGTGTATTTATGCGAACGTTTTACAAGAACGAGTACAATGCCGGTTTTAGGTGACCGACAGTAGCTCCGGTCATCGGTCAATGGCGTCAGAAAGTTGCAAATAATCAGTTTCACTGACCACTGGTGATGCAAGTGTTACGCATGCTGGTTGACGGTCACCGGTGACCGTCGCAAAGGTCTTCGACAAGTACCATTTGCAATTGAATATCGATTTTTCATGAATCTCCGAAAGCGCAAGGCAATAGGGATACTTGACGGTCACCGGTGACCGGCAACGTTACGATCACCTGATCAGTGTAAGTCATTCCATGTCAATAGAAAATTCACCCTCTGTCGTTAATATTGTAAATAGTCTATGATACGCGACGGTCACTGGTGACCGACAGCTACTCCATCTCTTGTTCGATATAGATCACTCATGACCGATAATAAACACTCTACATGGATCACTGGAAATGCAAATAGTGCACGACTAGCAACGGGCACCGATGACCGGCAGCGTGATCAGAATTTAAATCTAATTCTCATCGATGTCCGACATTAAAATGTGAAATCGATTATTTAGGAAAAATTATTTTCGAGGCTAACGGCGGAGTTTCAGTCGGACCTGTATTGGTCACAGGTGACCGGCAGGTTGTTTTTCGACCGTGATGAACATGCGTAATAAAATGATGCGAAATTGCTGTTTGCTACAGGTAACCGACAATGAAATGGCGGTGTGAAACGACGTCGGGCATCTAAGATCGACAGCATGATCAGAATTTAAATCTAATTCTCATCGATGACCGATATTAAAATATAGAATCGATTATCGCAGAAAAATTATGTCCGTAGCTAACCGTGGAGTTTCAGTTAGACCTGTATTGGTCACAGGTGACCGTCAGAGTGCTCTCCGACCATGACGAACACGGGTAATAAAATGACGCGAAATTGCAGTTGGCTACAGGTGACCGACAGTGAAATTAAAGTTCAAATCACGGCTGTCCGACGGGGCCGACAATGGAATGGCGGTTTGAACCGGCGTCGGTCACGGATGACCGCGCCGCATGCACCGAACTGCAACTTTATTGTCAGAGATTCGCGTTAACGGTCGTCGGTTTTTATTATTCGATGCACGTAAGGTCCGATCGACATTGAAAGTGTACGAATGGGATGGCCATTCAACTATGAAACAGGGTACGCACACTTGGCGTCGCCGGTTTCCGGGACACGTCCGAGCATTTCCCAGTTTTAGCATTGCAAATTAATGACAGATATGGAGTACGGTTGCATTGTAAAATCCGGTCACGCGACCGAGAATGCGGCGAGTTCACCTTTTGCCAATGGCGTGTCCGCGTGGAACGTTTCGCGATGCTTCAACGTGGAAACGCATCTTCCAAATGTTTTACTACTGAAAATATCGTGGAAACGTGCGCCGGTCGACTGTTATCTTCCGGCGAGTACGTTTGCGTACGAGCTGCTATAAATGATCAAAGAGTCCGATCAGTGCGGACCATAGAAATCATTGTATTGTTACATAATGGAAGTGTTTACGTTCGGGGCAACGAGCGGGAGTAATGCTTATCGGATGACCAGAGATACAAGCGGTTAAAAGTAAATATTATTATTCCTTAAACATCATTGCTGCCATTCTCCTTGTTTACGCGTCATCTCATTCATTTATTCTTGCTGTGAAGCATAAATCAGGGACACGTTAACACTTTAACTGTCAAACAAACTACCTAAAAAATTCCACACAATCAAAGTAACTTATTCATTGAAGCAACAATTGATAACATAAAATGTATAACACATAGTTGTCCTTCAACCTTCTTGTATTCTCGAAATCTCAACTCTAAATTTAGTGCAACGAATATATTAACGTACAAATTTATTTTTAAACAAATAATTCTGTCACTCATAACTGGGTGACATGGCAGTCAAAGTGTTAAGGAAAAAATATCGTAGCCATTACCGACAATCTTCGTCGTTAACTTGTAACCTCATTGTCGATGAACACTGAGAAGTATCAATAAACGAATGAAATTACTATTGCTTTAATACGTAGAAGGAAGAACGGTATTTCAGTCCAACTTTATCGCGGCCCGCAAATCAACATGCGCTAATAGATAAAGGTTGTTGTAGTGCCAATATTGATCAAGAAAATAATCTTTATCTCTGAAGAAACGCGGTCTGCAGGTTTCACGAGCCCAACATAAATCAACACCGGCGATGAAAGAAAACCCAGAGACCGACCGTCATACCTAACTGTCACAAAGAGACCGTCGTCGTTCGAGAATGAATGCAAGTCCGTCTACGCACAATGTGCTTCATCCTTCCGACCGCCCTCGTCGGCGTAAAACAAACGTATACACGACGGGGAACGAACACATTGACTTCTGAAAATGCTATAGAATGCCGAACGGAAGCGCACTCGAGCGTCGTATGACAAGGGTGTGGGAACGGACCCGGATAGGTCCCTCTCGGGCCCAGAATTCAGTGCTAACGTTTCAGAGAGTTCGAGGAGTTCTCCGACGGGACACTACCGATACTCTAAATACAGTTCTCTTATCTAGTTTTACCGTAAGGTTGAACTGAATTCAGTTCTCGGATTAGTTTTCTAAATTTCACGAACCCATCACTACCGAATCAACTCTTTGAAGGGACTAACACAGTTCCAATTTATAAATCACTGTACTCTGCACCATATTTATTCAAACTTAACAAATTGGTGGGATATTAGATTTATTTAGTTTTCGGATGAGTTTTCTAAATTTCACGAACCCATCACTACCGAATCAACTCCCTCAAGGGACTAACACAGTTCCCATTTATAAATCACTGTACTCTGCATCTTATTGGTCCAAAGTTTACAAATTGGTTGAAACTTAGATCCATTTAATTCTCAGAAGAGCTTTCTAAATTTCAGGAACACACCACTACCGAACCAACCCTTCAGAGGGATAATATAATTCCAATTTATAAATCCTTATACTCTGCACCTTATTCGTCCAAAGTTTACAAATTAGTTGAAACTTGGATCCATTTAATTCTCAGATTAGTTTTCTAAATTTCACAAACCACTCAAGGGACTAACACAGTTCCAATCTATAAATCACTGTACTCTGCACCTTATTTATTCAAACTTTACAAATTGGTTGAAACTTAGATCCATTTAATTCTCAGAAGAGTTTTCAAGCCCTAGCAAGCTTCAAGCAAAGAGAATCAAGCCCTAAGAAAATGATCACAGTCTCAATGTATAAATCACCGTATCTCACACATGAGCGTCTAACCCATGCAAACTGTATTCCCAGCAATTTAATTGAATTTAGTTCTCAGATTAGTTTTCTAAATTTCAGGAGGCCATCACTACCGAACCGACCCCCTCGGAGGACCAACACAATCTCAATCTATAAATCACCGCACCACGCACCTCATTAGTCTAACCTTCGTAAATTGCTTCTGAATTAAATCCATTCAGATCTCGGATTAGTTCTCTAAATATCACGAGGCCATCGCTAACGAATACCCCGCACCTCCCACGTAATTCGTCTTCGAAAATCCGATCCCAATCAATTCCATTTAACTCTCACACTAATTTTCTAAATTTCAGAAAACCACCGAACGAACTCTTCATAGAACCGGCACACACTCCCCAATCTACAAACCACACACACACACCGTCCATCTCAGAATCCTCGGTCGAGAGATGAGGCGACACAATAAATCAAAATAATACAAAAAAACAACTGGTCTCCCAATTTCTCCAGAGTATACGTCACCCGATAACCGTGATCAACCCCTCGCAGTACCAGCACAGACGCAATCTATAAATCACCGTGCCTCGCACCTCGTTTGTCTAACCTGTGCAAACCGGATCCGAATTAATTCCATTCAGTTTTCCTATAAATATTCATGGGCCTCATCGCTGGTGTACAGGTGACATGGCAGTCGAAGTATGTTAACAGATTCTCGAGAGAAGGAAAGAGGGAGAGGGAGAACGAGCGAGCGTATACGTGTGTATGGTGTGTGTATGTAAGAGAGAGAAAGATTCGCTGATCGCGTTGCAGCGATTCGGCGTGAAATGTGAAAGTCTCCCGAAGGAGCTGGATAGTAGACAACGACGACGACGAAGAAGAAAAAGAAGAAGAATGATACTGGTGGGTAGCACACGCGAGGGTCGTCGGTGGAGGGATTATTTCCAAAGCGAAGGGCAGAGGAGGTCGGCGGCGACGGCGGTGGCGGCGGCGGCGGGTTTCGACGGGACGCCAGAGTTCGTCGTCCGCGCATTTCAACACACGTATTTCGATGCGTGTAAAACCGTGGACGAGGACGAGGAGAGCCTCTCTGTGCGCTCGTGGAGAGGCTAATAGCACGCGAGCGCAAACGCGCCAACCGACGGGGAAAGAGAGAAAGAGAGAGAGAGGGAGAGAAAAGGGAGAGAGAGAGAGAGAGAAAGAGATGCAAAGACACACGCACAGAACGGGACGCGCACCACTGCACACGTTTACAAGGAATTATGTATGTATGTATGTGCACGGGGGAGGGAGGGGGCAGGCACGTAGCCCAAGCGGGAGGGACACGCGCCCGTACACACGAAATGCGACGACCGTGTTTGGCTTTTCGACAGTGGATGCACTCGCGGTCCAACCGAACGGTTTCCATTGAACGATCATCCCCGCGCGATAAACTATCGTTGCGTTTACGACACTCACCTGAATCGCCATACACATTGAATATGGAAGGTACGGTGGGGCGTTCGTTAGCGAAAACCCAACTCCGTAGACGATAGAAATACACCGAACACACTCGCGCACGTCCGTACGCCACAAAAGCCTGTGAACAATTGATGGAAATGGCGGAAGACGGCCGCGAGGGGGCCACCGTCGCCCCGACGGTTCATTGGTCGACGACGGTTCGCGCGGCGGATTCAAATCCCGGTGACGCGTACAGGCGTCAGATATTACGCCATAGATCGCGCTGCGATTGACAGATCGGTTTCTTATCGGTTCTAAGTGGATCTCTGGAATTCCGAGTACAGTGTAAGCGTCGTTTAATGATAATTGTTTACACGCGAGAGCTGCAGAGAAAACATCGAATTTCTAGAGTGTTTACCCTAAGGCTGCATACAGTCTGTGCTAAAAGTATTCGTACAACTTTTCGAAACGAGTAACGCGTTTGAAGTTTGACCGAACGGTTTATGCTTCTTCTTTTTCGGAGACGGTCGCAGGACTGGTTTGATAGGTTATGTGTAAACTAAATTTTTTGAAAATTTGCTGTTGATCGTTATTAAGAAGAAGAAAGTAAAAGTAACAATTTTTTTTTTATTCTTTATCCGCGTAATTAAAAATAAGCGAACAAGTTTTATAAAATTAATATAACATTGTTATGTTATTTTCGTGTTAGTTAAAAGAAACTTTTATTAGTATTAGGTAACACCGATGTAAATGTTATTTTTATTATTCTCATTAAAGGACACCGTTAATGATGAACGACGAAAGTAAATACATCAATCAATGGCTATTTTTAAGCACATCGCATGTTCGGGGATATTACGTCGAGCTTCCGTTACCAGGAAAGTACCAACGGTTCAGAATAATCAACCCCTAATTCCACAAAATGATCCGAACTTTCGGCAACCCAGTTTGTTCTACGTTTTTATTCTTAGCCTCGAGAGTTCCGATGATAAAACGATTTTCGTGGAAATAATCACTCCTCTACAATGGGAACGACAATAAAATTAAGGTCAAGTTTAATAGCGGTAGACTCTCTGAACTTTGCCCTTCCATGTTACGATCCACCGTCTATTTCTTTCATATTTACTCAGTTTTTATACTCCGTGCTCTCTGTCTTCTACGAATACTTCTCTGCCGAACGATTTTATACAACTTAACCTTTACGCGAATTTTCGAACCGCTCCCAGAAAATGCATAATAATTAATCAACGAATTTTAGTATTTGTTTCTATCATAGTGGTATAATAGTAACCTAACGAGGTAGTAAAAGTTCGCTTAAATCCACAATAACCTACGATTATTAATAGTTATACATAAAATAATATTTAAATGTCTTAGAAGACCCAATAGTTCACTAACCGGTTAAACTATTAAAGGAGACAGTCACATTTATTTACCTTATTTAGATTGAATGCCAAGGATGAGCGGGTTTTCGACATCTCGGGTTCGGCTGGAATCGGAAAAGTTCGGGCGAGATCGAGCCGGCGCACTACACATATAAAACTCTTCGGGATCTCGAAAGTATCCGACAGTGTACGAACATACGCGTCCCGAAACTATCCGAATACACACGAACGTACCGAGATCCCGAAACTATGCGACACATACGTCGAGAGCTTGCTCGATCTCTCCCGAGCTTTTCCGATTTGACCCGAGACTTGGGAATCTCGTGAACTCGCACATCCCTGCTGAACACTAACCTACTAAACACCATAAGTACCTAATCCATATTATCTTATAGCATTGAAACGATTGAACCTTATTTAGAAATTGTGCAGTTTTCATTGTAGTACATGCTTGCATGACAGATTTAATCGTTTAAGCATCGTTAGAATTTTTTAAATTCTAAAACAAGTTCCACCACGGACCATAAAGAGCGCGAACTACTTCTTACGTATTTCGGCTCGACCAACGGCATCGCCACGCTCAACGGGGCCCCGCGTCGGTATGCGTTCGAAGTAAGCCGCGCTCTGATTGGCTCGCGTTTTTCCTTAATAACTCGAAAACGATGCCGCGTATGACATTTTCGCAAAGGAAAAAGTTTCTTAAAATAACCCAAGGAATTCGAACGTCCTTAGACCACCCTGCACGCTATCTTTTCCAGGTTATGCGCCTGAAATTGAACGCAAATTTTGTCACGCAACAATTAACATCTCAGTAATTTATAGAATACAAACGAATTAAATAATAGAAATATGGAATCTGGACTCCCTAGACCAAAGAAAAAGATTTTCGGTGGTGGCATAAAAAGGGCAGGCCTGAATGGTATTACAATTACTGAAAACAAAAATTATTTCAAATAATGGCGTTGCAATTTTCGTGATGCCTCAGAGTCACCGTTCGACTGCAAAGAGTTAAATGCGTTGCGATATTCAATCTTTCGTGAAAATCAGCAGGAACTTTCCGAACAGGCCAATAAAACAATCGCGGGAAAGGTCGGCGGCGACCTGTTTCCCAATTTCAGCGGCGAATGCAACGGTCAGCGTTATACTGCGCCGCAAAGCTGATTGCCCAGTTATTGTTCGGGAGGATCGCGTAACAGGAAGAAAATGAGTTCCACCGGGTTTCCAGGAGGATTCCAGAACCAGGTGACTCAACGATACGCAAATTGCGTCAGTCGTTTCGCGGATCGCATGGCGATCGGTATCCAATGCAACAACGCGGTGTAATTAAACCCGGCACGGCGCCCGGTAGATCGTGTAATTAATAACCGTTCGAGACACGCGCGAGGAAGCATTTCGCAGTTATTTTTATTTCACGACCGTGGGCTTCGTGTTCTACCTTTTACGAGAGATTTTAATACGCGGCCGGAGCCATTTTTACGCGGCCTATCTTTAACCACATTGTCGCTTGTAAATGTAACTTGTAAAAATACGAAGATCGATCGGACGGCATCGATGTTTCTTAATAGAATCGGATCTCTCCGCGGATAAGAGGGTATTGTTCACTTAATGTTATTCCGAGCGTGATTCTCCGCGAAACGGTTGCGTCACCGGAGCGAGCCGGTGCATCGCTTTTAACAATATTGATTCACGTATATTACGATGCAATTCGAGGAACGAGTGATTATTATCTGATACCCGATGAACTCCGAGACACCGAGCGACTCGGTCGAATCTGCGATCAGGATTTTCTATCTTGTCTCTCGCGGACTTCAAAACGGATTCTCGTCTGTTAGTTTAATTAGAAAATCGCACTACTTTTTAAATGATAACACTTTGTACATTGTACGTACCCGAAGGTACATTACGATGAATCGTAAAACAAAATGTCCTTTAGAAGAATTAATACAATAGATTCCGCGTAAGCCGTGGTTAACCCTTTTAGCGCCGAACGAGGGGGTATCATTGCATAATTCGCTTTGCGAGCAAACTCTGTCTCAAAATAAATTTATATTACGAATAATTTCGTTGCAACAGAATTGATAAAATTATTTTTGGGTTTAACTTGTTAGGAAATAATGTTTGCTCTATGACGATTTTTAGGGTAAGTGCCGTGGAGTCTCTAGACAGATATGGACATAGAAATTAACTATATTATACTGCAGATTGCAAACTTCACTACAAAATAATTAATAATAACTCTAATCGTTTAAACGAATTAAATAGGCAAGTATGAAAAACGCAAAAAAATTCGCTCGGCAATGAACGCGTTAATATAAATGATTAAAATTCGAAACCGAATAGAATTCAAACATACGATGTTGAAGAATGTTTTGAAACAAAATTGAGAGTATACTGTCTTCGGCAGTCCAATCGCTGCGAGACGCCATCTTGGTCAGAGGAGGGTTTCCGGCCGGTGGCGGCGCAGCATTAAAAATGTTGTAGCTCGTTGGTTTAACAGGTTTCAAAACATTTATTCATTGTAAATACATTGTTTGTGCCTTACTTCTGAAGAAATTAAGTTCGGATGAGAGTCGAGTAAAAGGCGGTTACCGATAACAACGACGATATATCACGATCGCCGTCCCTCGATCGATCGGTGTGAAAACGATCGCTCGGAATCACTAACAACGACTTACAAAGTGTGTCTCGGTTCTCGGATCTAAGGAAGAGATTCAGAGCGTAGTCCGACACGAAGAATAAACGAACGGAAAAAAAAAAAGAAAACAGAACGTATTCTCGCGAAGAGAACAACGTTCGATCAACCGCGCACAATCGTATTCATTCGCTAAGGGAATGGAGAGCGGGGATGGAAAACGGTGAAACCATAATCGAAGGGACGGGGAGAAAAATCATAATGATCGGGGGGAAAATACGAGAATCTCTTACGGTCTAACATTATTTTATATAATCTCTATATTATAGATTTCTCTCTCTCTCTTTCTCTCTCTATCTATCTATCTCTCTTTCTTTCTCGTTCGCTCGCTTTCTCTCCCTCTCTCTCGCACTCTCGTCCTCTCCGTTCATAATATTACAATCGTTTTTCATCACCATTGATTTCCTTTGCCAGTTGTACCATCGTCACGCGTTTCTTACGAATTACGCGTTATTTATCTTACTTTTTTTTCTTTGTTTTGTCTTTCTAAAATCTTTCTTTCGTTTTAAGGCATAGTTCTCAAGTTACACGGTGCAACGAAACGATTGTTAGATCGAGAAATAAAGGGACTACACGAAGGATCCTCTTCTTGTCGCGCGAACGCTTACCGGACCGCAGATTCTCGTGCCGATCGAAAACAAAATTCCTTTGATTCCAGAATGCGTAAATAAACGAGATTATACGATGCTCCGTTTCATCGGCGAACTACTGTCTTCTCTGTTCCGTACGTTCTCTAAAGTTTCCTTCGTACTGTCTCGTTAATATTCGTGCTCCCTTGGTTCTAACTTCATCGAAACGACGGGTGAGGTCAGCAAGTCTATCGAAGTTAAACAAGGACTTAAGAAAAGCGTCGGGAACGGATTCTCTGCTTAGGCGCATAAAGTCTGCAGTCCGGTAACGGTTACTCGCATAACAGTCCCAGGAATTCGATTGAAATGCTTTTGCACGCTGCGTGATTTCGCGTGAACAGACATTCGCGAACGTATGATACTTCGGCGCTGCATCGAGACATCATTCCGATGACTTTAGTGCGCGGTAAAATCAGCTGGGACCTTCAAGGAACACTTTTCCAACACTGAATTGTCTCCTGATCGATGAATGTCAAGTAGAACGTTTAACATAAACGAACCCGCGTCGGTTACTCTGCTACAAGCGGCAGAAAATGGCGACTCCGAGGCGCCGCTAAAATTGCCATACAATTGTCAAAAAGCAATTTAACTGGCGCGTACAAAAAGGAAGCATGTTCGATAAAAGTATTCTACGTCGAAAAATCGTTTGACGATCCGAGTTGAGACAGCTTCCAGTTGAAAAGGTCAACTATCGGTCGTTGAAACGTGTAGCAATCATGTCGAACGAGATTATCGTAGCACGGCCATAGTTGAAATCCGAAAGGATGACGAAGGAAGTGTCCTTGAGCAGACAACTGAGTTTGCCGCGCCTATGATTGTTCATAATCGTCTCGATTAATTCGCAGAAGAGATCCTTTCCTCTTAGGTATGAACATTCGGTTTGTTCGAACAATAAATGAGCTGTTCGGATGCGAAAAAGAAAAAAAAAGCGTATAGCGTTCGACGAAAGACGACGACCGGTAACCGTTTCGATCGGTAATAGTTCAGCAGGAAAACGTGTCAGCACGGAAACGATATAACTTGTCACTCGTCGATCAATCCTTTTCGTTCGGAGGAGATACCCGACGCGATACGTCGATTATGGGGTTCACGGCGCAAGCACGGAAAAATGATTGTACAGCTTCCGTAAATCGGAACCGCGTGCGTGCCGCAGCCGCACGGTAAAACGGTGGTAAAAATAAAACACAACAAAACGGAAACGTACGAAAAATTCGATATGTGTTTATTTTTGTTTTTTCTTCTGTCTCTTTTACTTTTCTTTTCTTTTCTATCGAGAACGGTGGAGTATCGGCGCCGATTATCCGAATTCAAATCGTTCCACGACGAAACAACCATGAGCAAACCCCGGTCTTTCATTCATTATTCGAAATCGCACGCCTGGAAGTTCACCCATCTCGGATCATGGCGCCGTCAAGCTCTCTTCTACGAACGTTCGCGCGCAAAATTGAAAACGTAACGGACTTATTTCAATCTCGCCAAACTCGTTTTTTGCGATCCTCCGACTCCGTCGTTGAACTCGGAAACATTCGATACCCCTGATTTCTTAGCATTGTTTGTTTCATGTGTTTTTTTTTATTATTATTTTCGGTGCCCGGAATCAAAGACGAGCAAAAATCTCGAGACGAGAATCGCAGCACGACGATGATTCTTCGAGGCTCGAGAATGTTCAGAAACGTTTTGCTCATCCCTGTTCCCTCGACCCCGTATAATTCCCTAAACTTTCTAGCTCCCCTCTAACCCCCGCCCCAACCGTCCATTCTCAGCAACCACGTATTGCTTTTCATAAACTTTACACAGAACCGTCGCAATTTCATATCACTCTTCGGTACTGATCAAAAACATTTCATATTGTTTTTCTGCTTATATTATGGTCCCTACAAAAAATACATTACATCTATAAGCAGTTTATATTTACTGTATATAATAGTCAATATCTATGTACACAACATTCTTTAATTTAAATTTCTTTCGTTTACCTATTAGAACTCCCACCTAATACTTAAAACGCATTCATCTTTCACTCGTTCTCTTTACTCTCTCTCTCTCTCTCTCTCTCTCTCTCTCTCTCTCTCTCTCTCTTTTGCTCAAGAATACACACGCGCACGAGTACACAGACACAGTCACGCCTAAATCTCATTCGCATTTTCTTTCTGCTCCTTTACTGTAGCGTTGGGAATGTTACATTACAGCAAATAGTCGCGACGAAACAGAAATGTCGTTCGAATTGACTAAATAATTAGATTCGGTTAGAATTAAACGTAAACGATGTGTTAAAACGCTAGCGTTAAGAGTAGTAGTAGTAGTAGTAGTTGTAGTAGTAGTAGTAGTAGTAATAGTAGTAATAGTAGTAGTAGTAATAGTAATCTTGTTCATATTTTTTTTTTCATTTTTGTTTACGGTAGCGCGGTGACGGTTCGTAATACTATAATCGAATTAATCGGTGAGGTGAAAATCAGATCGAGGATAACGTGGGACATCGACGCGGTTCGTCTCGGATATTTTTTTCCTCGGCTCCTCGGTTCTTTCGTTAAACGAACGCGATCGAGGTGCGCGTGATAAATGGCCTCTGTAAAAATATTTAAGTAACGCGAGTGAAAAATTGTGCGGGTCGCCGCGCGCAATCGTTCCTCTCCGAAGAAATCGTCGATAGTTTTCTTCGAGCGTATAGTTTCCGGAACGCGTCCTCTTCTTGCGAGCGTGGTTTCCGCCGCGGAAACGCGAGAAACGGTCTGTTAACAGTTAGCGACCACATAAAATCTATATTTCCATATATAATATACGTGTACCACGCATTCCGCCGTTTCAACTTCCAATTGCCTCGATATAAATCGCTCTAACTATTTCTATGTACAGTTGCGGTGTGTCTTGGCAGATGCGCAGGATGGATCGCGACGGATCCACCAGCCGTTTCCTCGGAGAATCGCTCGAACAGTTTGCAATTTATAAAATTAAAATTATTATCGTTCAAACGTGGGATCTTAATCGTTTTAATTACTGGAAGCTTCTTTAACGATTCTACCGTACGCTACCGATCGCGTTTCAACCCCTTGCCATGTTCTAACGAATACAAATATCTTTCTTTTTCGGCGAAAGTAAATTTTATTCTCTTCCAATTAATATTTAGAAGTACACGTAGCAACGTAACAGATATAAATTGTCTATTGCTTTTTGTGTAACATTTTTAACGATGAATAAAAAATGGCAAGGGGTTAAGCAGTAACCTAAGACCTGTCCCTGCGTCAATCGGAACCACTTAGAAGGATACTTGATCGCTTCAATTCCATTTCTAGTTGAACAAACAAATCCTGTAACCGATCGATCAAAATTCATATCGTTTTCTGCGGCTGATGAAATGATAAAACGCGATCAGCCAACGGAATTGCATCATCCCCGCCAAAGTCGGGGATATCAAGCAATCCTCCATTGATCGTCGAATTTATGGTTTCGGTACAAACGATGCAAAATTATTTTACAAAGATCCCGAGGAAGCAGCCTAGTAACGTTTCGAACAGAATGAGTCACTGTACTTCGATAGAAAAATTGGCGAATCATTTGTGGAACATGACGACGCGACCTTGGTACGACCATAAGCCGGAAACGGTCACGCTCGGCTATAATTTCCTTGCGAGTTGTATCGCGTTTCGTGAACTGTTACGAACTGACCGTGGAAGGGGCTGAGAGGGAATCGCACGAACGATAGCTCTCTTTTCGCTTTGTGTTTGTTGACGATAGATAGGACAGTGGAACATAGCGTACGAGTTTGCGTTATCAACAACATGTTTACAGAGAGCTCGAGAAACCTGGGTGGTGGTCCTCTTGTGGCAATGAACTCAACTTCCTGACGAGAATCTTCGCTCTGTCTTTCGAACGACACCGCGCCGCGTTTTAACTTATCGCCGTTCCTCGTCCACTCAGAGAAACGTGGATGTTAACCCTTTGCACTCGAACGGTGACTCTCAGGCACCATTGAAAATAGCTGCAGCACTGTTTAAAAAAATCTTTATATCGCCTATGTCCGTGTCAAAGAAATTTGTAAAAATTAAATTGTTGCAAGGACGAGTAATAGTAAACAAATTTCGTATGCACAAGATGAAGTATATCGTTTAGAATGGAAATATTGTAAGTTAGAAAAGAATGTCTTGGAGTTGGAGTTGAAACAGCTTCGACTGCAAAGGGTTAATTTATAATCAATATTTAAGGATTTAAGTAGATGCAGTATTACAAAGAAAATGGTAGGGCAAGGGGTTAAATATTCCAATCGGTCTTCTATTAATGTTAAAACGTATTACTACGTTCCGTTCAGGCCCGTAATTTATAGTAGAGTTAAAAATAGTTCGCCCACTTTTATTTATCTATTTCTTATTTTCGACTGCCTTTTGTTGAAACAGCAAAGATTTAATTATTTATTTAATCGTAAAAGTGCGTGAGTCGTATGCGCCCCACGCGGCCTGAATGGAAAATTCTTGAAAGACAGTCTGACACAAAACGTGTTAACCCTTTGCACCCGAAGCCGTTTGAACCAGAAAACCAAAATATTGCTTCTATATCCCTCAGGATATTTCCATTTTACCCGAGTCGTTTCACCTTGTATACATATTGTTTTTTCCCGTTAGATTTTTATCAATTTCTCAGATGCAAAGATGGCGACGGGTTAAGCCCTTATCATCATCAACCGCATCAACGCAATTGCACACCGCTAAGTTGTCCAACGAGACACATCCTTTTTTTAAGGTTAACATGATATTCACACGATTCGATAACCTAACCTGTATCTTACTCGAGCGTCGAAACGCGCTACGCTTTAATTCGGACCTAAACCGATCGGTTACGATCTACATTGTATATTCCAATGATTTTTCTCGCTTTCCCATATATTACATTCGCGCCCTAACCTCTACCTGAAAAATAAGCCGCAAGGTATTCACATTGCGGCGCGTACGGCCTACGACAGATAAGGATTAATAATCTCCGCGATAAAGTCTGGGAATAAAAGAGTGAAAGAGAGAGAGAGAAAGGCTGACACTCAACGCATTGAGTTACAGTGACTCATCCGAGCGATCCATCCTGCTTGCGATACGCATCCTCACCGTCGTAGTGTAAATTGTATTTGATTCGACGTGTATCTCCCATTTCTTTTTTTTTCTTGTTCATCTATTCACAGCACTTTTATTTTATTTTATCTCTTTCATGGTTCCCCCACCCCCCGCTCGTTTCCTTTAGCTTTAAACCACTACGGGAGCCGTCCGGGACCCCGGGGGTCCACCGTTCGATAGAGATTCATATCACAAAAGTAGGTATATGTATGTATAATATATGTAAGTGCATTACAATATGTAGTTAGAGAGATCATCACGGTCTCGAGGATGGCGGGAACGGTGGATCCCGAGCGTCCAACGGCCGAAGTTCGAACATCAAAATTGCCTCTAAAATATAGTAGCGTGTACTACACTTCGAAAAATTGACAGTGACGGGCCAAACAGCGGTGCGAGATTATCGTACATAGCCGTAGACTGCGGGCTATTACGCCATCTGTCGTACGACTCGCTATACACAACGCAACGGGAACCATGGTTATTTTACAACGTTTCTTTTTTGTTTCTCTCTACATTCGGAACAAACGAGAAAAGTTTCTATATTGGAAAAATTACAATTACTAGGTTAGGAATTTGTTTTCTTTTCCCTCTCTTATTATTTTCCTTTCGTAAACAGAAAAAAAAGAAACGTAAACGCCCGCAGTCTATGTTAAGTGTTCGGTTTCTTTTCGGAAAGTAAGTAAATGCTGTGACGTGTGTTTAGCCAGAACAGTGTGTTTATGCTTTTTGTTCGTGTACGTTTCTCTGTGATAATTCTATGTGTCTCTGTGTGTGTGTGTATGTGTGTGTATGATCGCTCAAGTGTACATTGTTCGAGATTACGTAAAATTAACGCTAGAATCGTACAAGCGATCCGTGGAACGGTTTCGTACCGAAAGCGACATTCGTGGAACAGTATAAATCATCGGCTCATGCAAAAGAAAGAACGGTTGTCGTAACGTCTAGATTATCGATAATTACACTTCTCTGAAAAAACGTCTTTTGTATGTATACTTCTTCACACATCTCTCCTCGGTTCTCGTACGATCCTCCAGTTTCTCATCGTTTTTGTGTTTTTTTTTATCCTTTCTTCAGTGATGTGTGTGTGTGTGTGTTCCTTTAATATTTTCTCTTCCCTCTCTTAGCATTTTTTTTTTCTCTTTTTTCATTTAAAAGGAAATTGAGCTGAAGTAACGTTTAATAATTTCACTTTCTCTTAGGCTAAAGACTTCATAGATCCAGCGATAGATTCTCTCTCTATTTCATATTAACCTTTGTCTCGTTCCCATCAATTTAGTTTAGAGGTGCATTATAGAATCTCTGTTCCTGAGTTAATATAGTTTCTTTCTTTCATTCTTTTCTCGTTAGCTTTCTTCGCGTTATCTTTTTCTTTTTTTTTCCCTTTTCGTTATTATTTCTTCTTCGTTAAACTCTTCATTTGTAATATCGAAAATTGATACGACAGGCTTTCAGGTACAAAACAAGTAGACTCCTGGCCAGTGGCGGATCATCGCAGTACCCATAAATCATTGATCGTGTGTTCGACCATGTTACATACGTCGGTGAACATAAAAATATAAAGAGACAGTCCGCGTCCGTTCTGTACGTCGGAGGTATACATTTTCGTTATTTTTTTCTGTGTTTCTTTTCGTGAATTTCCGAAAGGTTAGAATTTGTTTTGCAAATGCGTGAATCCGCCACCGCTTCGGGCTCGCCGATTGTCAGCGAGCTATTGACAGTGGCCGAGGCCAGAAATTAGTGTCGAGACGAGTCTCGGAGTGACGTTTAATCCCAATTGACCCATGATTTCCGCCGAGTAATCGTTATTCGTTAACAAAAACCGTCGCGAGTCCCCTTTTCGTTTCCGTTTTTCTTTTTTTTAAATCCCTTCTTCTCGTTCGTTGCTTGGAAGCATAGAATTCATTCGGTATAGGACACGAGTGCGACGACGCTATCGTCGCATTCGAAGCATCGTCTCCCGTTTCCGGTTTTACCCGCTAATGCTCTCGGAAAGCTCTTAAAATAGTGTCGCTGATGTACGTTCGAGAAGTAACAAAGACAAAAACCAAAAGAAAAGAAACCGAAAATACAAAAAAAAAAAAAAAGAAATATTCGAGATCAGGCGCGTCGTCGCTCGTTTTGAAAAGCGCGGTTCTCTGGATTTCGTCCCCTTCCCTCGCGAAGGGGGAACCGAGAGAACCAATAAACATCGATCGAAAGAAGAACAGTGGTTTACGCCATTGCGATTCGTGGTTTCGAACGGAAACCAAAGAAGAAGAAGAAAAAAGAAGAAGAAGAAGAAGAAGAATTAGTATTCGCAAACGAGTCAACTACGATCCTTGTCGTCCGTGTTTTACATCACTATACGTTTAAATTGACTACTTCATTTCTGAGAAAGCCTAACCGCTAGTTATAAAATAAATCGCAGCTCTCGATCTGCAATCAATGATATTCATTATTATAGAATCGTTAACTCTATCACTTAGTCGATTACTTTTTTTTTTTCTTCTTTTAAATATACGTTTGTCTAGTCTTGTATTTCTTAAGGCAGGAATTTTTATATTTACAACGTTTGTCCTTGTTGGCCTTTACTTTTTTTTCCCCTATTATTCTTTCCACCTATCGTTTTGTCTTGCTTTCATTATTTATCTTTTTTTCCGTTTTCTCTGTTTTGTTCTTTTGTCCTGTCTCGCAAAACCGTTCAAGGCTCTGATTTCGTCGGAACTCGTTTCGGGCACCGCGCGCGAGTTCCTCGCGATTAGGTTCGAACATCCGGGTTACAATGGGTGTCCGAGACGAGCCACCATTGTTCACCTATTACGTTCCTATTTATTGACATATACAGGATGATCCGTTAACAGTTTGTTGCTCCGTTCACAGCGTCGAACGATGACGACGACGATTCGTCGCGGTTGATTCAACGACGAAGAGACGTCGAAGAGGTCGTGCAAATGATTCGAAGATTCGTTTTATCGGTGACCTTGAATATAGCTAACCCATACCTAACCCAGACCTTGAGTTGACCTTCACCTTAAAAATATCATGATCATAGGTTCCGCCGCGATAATCCGGGATCCTTATCTCAAGTGGTATTTCGTATCGCACACCTTATGTCACATTTGTATACGCTACACGCTTCTTCTAGATAAGTATAACTGTAGTAGTGATATAGTAAACACCTACTGTTAATTAGGATATTAACGTGTAATCGGAGCATTACACAGAGAATCTAGTTTTGAGTATTTGCCGCTACAGAAAACAGGTTTCAATATACACTCTACGTTAGAAACATTTAATTTTTAACGCGAAGCACAAGTTCAAGGTCAACGAAAGGACACTACGCGCGCTAAACGGAAAAAAGAGAGTCGATCCAACGAACACCAACTCTTCTCGCGAACAACAGGAAAAAATAAAACGTAGCGTGAGAGGCACTCCGTCGTTGAATCTCCCTTTGTAGAGTGTCCTTGGAAAACATTGTCAGCATCGTTCGAACAACCGGCAACAAGATCGGATCGGATCATCCCGTAGAATCGCATCGCCGTAAAAATGTACACCCTAGTGATATTAATTCCTAAAAATAGCCAAACCATAAATAGAGATCCATGGCAAATCATTTCGTACCGGTGTAAACGATACATCCCACGCAAAAATGTAATCATTGTAAAAATATCCTCGGACTGTGTCCAGTGTGCAAGAATATACGAATGTACGATTCCACTTACAGTTCCAACGGAATTTAAATCACGGTCGCTCTTCGTTAAATCTCATTAAAAAAGTATATTAGCACCATAAATACATGGATCCACGGCTCCTCCTGCCATAACCGAGCCGATCTTTCATTACCGGCACGGATTCATGGTTGAGCAAGCCCTCTCCTCCTCCCCTCACTCTTCGGTTAGGATTGCACAAATCGTTAGAGGTTTGCTGCGACGACAAAATGATTTGCCATCGAACCCCCGTGTATCACCCACTTTGATATTACAGAATCAATTGTACAGCCTCTAATGCGCGACAAACATTAAACGTTCCGTGTATGGTTCTCCATGGGTTTACCGGTCAGAGGCTTCACCTCCACATCCGGTTCTTCGAGGGCTAGAGGTGCTTGCCTCGTATCCGGAACTTCGACGTCCATCGCGCTCTTCGACCGGTTCGCCGATTCCGTCGAGTCCTGGGTCTGGTTTGACGAACCGGTCTCTTCGAGGTTCGTCGACTTTGTGGGCTCGGTGGGCGACGATATCGAGGACGGCGTGGCCGTCTCGGAGTTCGGGATCATTCCGTCCTCTACCATGTTATGGTGATGCGGTTTCTCCTCGAACACTGCAATGCGAAACGCCATGAAGTTAACAAACAATCTCCATTGAAGCTTTCAACCTCATGAATGTTTCTTACTCTAACTGCAAAAGCCTGCAATGACTGTCAATGATTTTTACTTGCCAGACACCTTCAACGATAATTTTGTGAGATATTTTCTTACTTATTTTAAGGATTCAAGGTCTTAGATTAAATCTGACTGTACCAATTGAAAGAGCACGTCCACTTCCTTTGAGAATCGTGAAGAAAAGTTATGGAGCGTGTTTCGTTTTTAATTGACTAAATAAAGTAATTGCGCATGAAACGGGGGTCGGTAAACACTTCTCTGCTGCTAGTAACGTAGATGTCTTATTTATGAACATCCGCTGGAGGGTGCTATGATTGGATTCACTTACATTTGTCAAGACTGATAATTGACCCTACGAATTCGTTCACAGTGAAAGATGGCGCTTGGTCCTCGAGCTGTCTTCTCCTTCTGACCAGCCACCAGTCGATGAGGAACAGCGCCAGAGCTAAAATCTTAATGCCAGCGCAGAGACCGACGTATCTGAAAGCATTCAATATTTTAATAATTTATTGACAAACAGAGAGGTTAATATTAGGAATATAACTTAAGGAATAGAATACAATGTAGTATACGTAAAGCTTAAATGTCAGCGAAGAGCTGAATTGGCTGTTGGACAAAGTGCAGTCCTTTCGAGGGACTTTTGTTTTATAGATTTACATTCTAACATGTTTCCAATGTGAATGATGTACCTGTATCTAAATTGTTCAATGTCATAGAGCAGACATCGACCGCCCTTCTCCCCGCAGGTGCTTTTCCAAAGTAAACACGTGGAATCGATTAAGTTACCGAATAAAATAGGAGCTGGTATATAACCAAACAGTCGAAAGATGACAAATTGCATGCCCAACGCAAACGATCTTTCTTCCTCGGAGACAGACCTGTGTATTCGACAAATATAGTTGAAATTAGAACCGTGCAATGGCGAAAACCGTGTAAATTAATGGCGATACATACCTTAACACTATCATCAATAATGGCATCTGGGTGATAGCGACGATGAAGGTCATAAAGAAAAGTAAGATTAAGAATGGAAATATAGTCCTGCACGGTGAAGTACATGGGCCGGCTGTTGCTACCGGTACCACTGTCACTTCTGCGAATTCCGGGGCCGCTGGTGGCAACATTGTTAAGTTTCCGTGTATACCTGTGGAAGGAAAATACATAGGTAATTAAGGCATGCAACGATACTACTCCAAACCCGACAACATTCAATTTGGAGCTCTAATGAATTTTTATTTAAAATTGATTTCTAAACATTAGAATACTTTGATTCATATTTGGTTTCATATTACAAAAGTTTCTTAAACTGGACTATCATCTATACGTTAGAGGTCTTTATCAACGGAATGCGGATATTTATACTCATTTTTATGTACCGTATTGTGGAAATTAAAAATAAATGTTCTGTTTATAAATCCTTCCAAGGTGGATGCTTTTAACAACTTCATGACAGACACGGTTAGGTCCGTTAAACCCTTACGCATCAATTTTTCTTGGGCATCTTCGTTGCATCTCGTTAACTGTTAGATTGGGGACACATGGAAGTCAATAAATTCATGATAAAAAGCTAGGTTTCTCATTTAAGGAAGTTAAAGTCATCTTGAAATCTCTAAAACTCTTCCAGTTACAAAAAGACTGTTAATACAACAAAGTGTTAATACTTCTTGTATAATACTTCTTAAACTTCATAGAGACAGGGTTAAATAATTTCTAAAGTATCGAATAAGTAAGCACTAAATAATACGATATTCTAGAGGACGATGGACACCGCGAATGCATAACAGCCTCAGTCTACAAATGAATGAACCCGATCTGTACGATACCGTGTATTCCGTGTGTACGATACAAAGCTGAACGGTAACACGAGGAATGCTTACATGCACAGTTAGTGAAATTCGATTTCGAGCTGAAGGCAGTGCAGCCCGCATGACAAGGACTGAAGTAGGTCAGACCGTTGTTTCCACAGACGGGCTCGACGTCCGTCATTCGACACTCGCAACCGAAGTTGCATGCGGCAGTGAGATTTACTTGGAAGGGCTCGGGGCCCTTCGTGCTGCTGTTAAAGTACGGAATAGTGGTCCCAGCCATTTTAACGTTGTCGCAGCCGAGGAAAAACAGGAGGCCGTAGCAGACCAAGCATATGATGTTCGAGACAAGGACGAACTGGACCGCACCCTTCGGTCTTAATTCTAAACGTTTGAGCAAACACCCGCCGAAGAAGATGCCGATGCAGGCGCCCGGTATAGCAATCGAGCCGGTGAATACGCTCGCCTGGCTTTTCCCAAGGCTGAACTGGGTCTCGAGGTATTTTGGCAGGAACACCACGAAACCGGAAACTATCACCAGCTCCATACAGGCGCCGAGACAGGTCACCACGTACACCGGATTGCACATCAGCCTCCACATGCTCCTGGGTATATCTGCAAGGAAACGTTGCAACATTTTAATCTGGTGGCTCTTGTTATCGCAAGCTCATTTTCAGTAATTGCATAACATGTTTTATGAAAATGGTCTGACTATTTTTCTCTCAATTATTTTGAAAGACTTCAGGGAGAAGTTTTCTTTTTGACTTTTATGCAGGATAAAATATTTCTTCTTTGGTTGCAAGAAACAGTTAGGCAGACAAAAATGCATTTCTGTTTTATATTAATTTAAGAAAATAATATCTTGATAGTAATAGTAAAAGTAGAGGAAGATATGTTATGAATTCTTGTCGATATGCATGTTTTTTGTACTTTAAAGATTTTTACTCCGGTGACATTTGACTTTTTAATATACATATTGATTTTTTAGTATACAATGTAACATATATATTGTAAGACATAGGCAAACGTGGTAGATTTATTTGTATGTGATCGGTTCAGTCTTGCATTAGCCATCGAATAGGAATGTAGATCTCTTAGCTGCACTGTCACCGGAGACATTTTTTACACAGGACCCATCCCTGACATTCCTTAGATCTCTTTACCTATTCGGATCATCTCTTTACCTTTCACATCCTTGCCATAACCACTGTCATCTAATTTCTCCTTCTTCGGCTCCTTGCACTGTTCTTTTTCTTTCTGCAAGGACGATTTGTTCTTCTCGATAATTCTTATTTTCTCTTTCTCGCGTTGTAACGTTTTTGGGAAACTGAAGAACGGAATTGCGACTAAGATCAAGAGCAGACCGCAGAGCAGGAATCCACCCCACCACATGCCGACCCATCTGTGGTCACCTGGATCTGTGTAAAAATAGTTTCTCTTAATCTTTATTGCTTTCTGGGTAGTCTGAGTACTTGAAGCTTTGAAACAGATAGATCATAATTAGTAGTTAACCCTTAGCACTCGAATGGCGCCTCTAAGGCGTCTCTAAAAATTGCCATATTATTATTTAAATAATTTTTACATTGCTACAAACTATATATAATGGAACTACTGTAGGTAAAAATATTGTTTCCATTTTGGAATGGAACTGCTTCAAATGCAAGGATTTAAAATATATTGTTGTACATTTTCTTTGCTTTTTAATTTGTTTGCTAATGCAAATGAATGTCGCACACTGTCATCGATACAATTAAATTCTGTACAACATAAAAACACAATGGATAACAACACTTAAATTTGCAAAGGCTCCGAGTATTTTTAAACGCGGAATAAAAACCATTATACACATTGACCTTTCACGCAATCTGTTTTCATTCTCCGGGTAAATAGTTCAGCACTTCCGAGTTTGATCGCATATTTCTGAAGCGTTTTATATAAGAACAAAATTATTGATTCGCTACCTATGCTGATAATAGTTCCGGAAAAGGAATCCATGTGAAAGGATAGCAAGTAAGCTCCAAGTAGGAAACCCAAAACTGGACCGAATGCTGCCATGCTGTACATACAACCTGGAACAATATTAAATTTATATTAGTCGACATGAATCGTACGATTTTCACGTTTCTAAATAATTTTTTAATGGACTTTTCTTTACCAATGTATAAAGAAGCACTCTCTGGACGAACATGGTCATCTATATAAGTAGTACCAAGAGTAAACAGAGGAGAACCACCACAGCCTAATAATAACTGAGCAAGTACAAATAACATAACAGGGCCAGCGGTGGATGGGGATCCTTGAATGCAATTATCGCCTCTTAAATTGTTGTGTGGTGCCAGCGGTGGAGATGATAATCCGGACGACAAACGACCTAAGAAGGAAATCATTTTGTATTCTTTGTTCAACGTCGAAGAAAAATCATTCATGTTATTCGGATCAAGTGAGTCTAAACCGCGGCTCTTCAAGATTAAATAGAAGAAGATGAAGAAGAAGCTCTATTCAAATGACCAAGAAATTATACCGAGCCTTCGAACAAACATTCAATTTAAATCCTGCCTTAAACTCAAATTAATAATGTCTTAAACGTTGAATTTTCTATTTCAAATAATTACCATAAGCTTGTTCTTCTTATTTTCAAAATTACAGTTTCTACTTTAACAAGCTGAACGCTTTGGAATTACATAAATATAATTATTCTAAAAATTCATCGTCAAGTAACTAACGATTATTGAAATTATTAAAATGTTTCTACGAAAACCTGTTCGATAAAATTTGTTACTAAAGCTCATTTTAAGAGTCAGACTCGTGTCGAAGACTTTAAATAGTTTTAGTTCTTAAGAGTTTCATTCTTTTGCAATCAACGTTTGAGCAGTGGAGTAAATATACTTGCACCAAAGATATAAATTATCTTTTCCCTTCTGTAACATTTTTCACAATGAAGACGTTATGATAACTGCAAGGAAAATGGCGTGGCAAGAGGTCAACATAAAAGTTTATTGAAATTTGAATGAATGTAATCTTATCTAGTTCAGTGCTCGGTATTTTTATTGCTAACCCCTTGCTTCTACAGCTATTCTAGCATCTTCATCACTGAAAACATTCCAGAAGAGAAATGAGTGACATTTAAAATTTTTAAGACATTTTTAAATCGTCGTAGAAATCATCGTCGAAATTCATTCGAAACTTAGATTTACTGTGACTTGCTGGTATTTTCAGGAGTGAAATCTGCCGACCATAAAGGGTTAAAAAAGCTTACCCAACCCCATGTCCTGTTCGCGCAAGGATACTCCTCGGCAAATGTTGTCGGAGCTGGAGTTGTTCGCAGCCGTCATCAAATTAGGCTCGGCTGTGAAGTGTGGCACCATAAAGATCATCGATCCGAGTCCCATTATCACGGCGCCTGAAATTTCGACGTCATTACGGCACTGATCGCCAGGTAATACGACGCTATTAATCCCTTAACGCTCGGACCTCGTGTCCCATTCGATCTTGCCAGATCTATAAATATGTATCGATGTCTGGTCCAAATTACAGAGAACGAGAAAACGAGGCTTTCCTCGTCGCGTTCGAATCTTCCCGTTGAAAACCAACCCTTCGCTCTCGAAGCAATTTTAGTTGCAATATCGAGACACACTTTCGCTCGCAACACTTCTATTGTAGATTCCCTTGTACGTTTCCCTTTCGCGTACACGAATCTTATCAAGTTTGTCAACATTATATTTTGCCGAGTTCTTTAAAGCAAACATGGCGATGTAAAGTTGTTATGAATAATATTGCAGCAATCTTTGGCAGCGCCATTCGGGCGCCGAGGGCGAAGACGATCTTCCAGGCGACGTTGAAGATTGCTATATTATTGGAAAGAATTTTTACATCGCCTTGTTTGCATTTAAGAAATCGGGAAAAGTTGAATTGTTGCGAGCAAAAGTTTATGCGAGCGAGAGAAAATGAACCGCGTGCGATGGAACGATTCCGTGTCTAAAAATGTCTCCATGTGGGAATTAGAATTGCGAGGAGTGCGAAGAGTTAGGTCACAATTAATTATAATTTTTAAAACGTTGAAAACATGAAAGTTTCTTGCAATTTTAAAAGTGTTGAAAACATGAAACTCTCTTGCGATTTTTAAACCGTTGAAAATATGAAAACTTCTTGTGATTTTTAAAATGTTGAAAATATGAAACTTTCTTGCAATTTAAAAAATGTTGAATATCTGAAACTTTCTTGTAATTTAAAAAATGTTGAATATATGAAAGTTACTTGTAAGTTTTAAAATGTTGGAAATATGAAACTTTCTTGCAATTTAAAAAATGTTGAATATATGAAAGTTACTTGTAAGTTTTAAAATGTTGAAAATATGACACTTTCTTGCAATTTAAAAAAATGTTGAAAATATGAAAACTTCTTGTGATTTTTAAAATGTTGAAAATATAAAACTTTCTTGCAATTTAAAAAATGTTGAATATATGATAGTTACTTGTAAGTTTTAAAATGTTGAATATATGATAGTTATTTGTAAGTTTTAAAATGTTGAAAATATGAAAGTTTCTTGCAATTTAAAAAATGTTGAAAATATGAAAACTTCTTGTGATTTTTAAAATGTTGAAAATATAAAACTTTCTTGCAATTTAAAAAATGTTGAATATATGATAGTTACTTGTAAGTTTTAAAATGTTGAATATATGATAGTTATTTGTAAGTTTTAAAATGTTGAAAATATGAAAGTTACATGTAAGTTTAAAAATGTTGAAAATAAGAAAGTTTCTTGTAATTTTGAGACGAGCTTTAAGGGATCAAGGGGGTGTCGAGGGTGGCTCGGTGTTCTTACCAATCGCGATCCAAACTGGTATGTGTCGGCGGCTACCGAGGTAGCTGACGAAGATGACGGTAATGACGTTCCCGATCTCGTAGGAGCTCGCGATGACGCCTGATAGACTGGACGGGATTTCGAACCTTTTCTCTATGGTCGTGATCACAGAATTTATGTAACCTGAACTAAGTGCCTGTTGCAACGTGACGAGAAACGATAGAAGGAACACAAACACCTGCAATCACCGAAAACGCAGAGCGATCTCTATCAGCGCCTTCGTAGCTTAATTCACAACATTTATATTAGACATTTACGGTGCGCATACTCTTCCATTCGATACTTCGAATCATTCGCGATCATCGAACAATCATTTTTGTAGCCGCATCGATGGGGATAATTTCTTAGCCACTGGGAAAGACGAATGGTATGCAGAGAGCATAATCAAGAGCGAAATCGATGTTGTTGAAGCGCATCTGTTAATGCGGGACAGGATAGAGTTGATTAGAGCATCGCACTAGAACTTTCTAGATTAATCTAGAGTTCACTGGTACATACTAGATCAAACTAGAGGTACTGGGACACGTTTGAGCAAAATAGAGGCGACCAGGACATGTTTGGTCAAACTAGAGTTTACTAGAGCTTTCTAGGTCCAACCATGGATTACTAAATCCTACTAGGTTATAGTAGAGGGTTATTAAACTATTAGAGGGCTATTAAACTAGGTTAAACTTGACTAGAGCACACTAGATCAAACCAGAGCTTACTAGTGCATATTTGATTAAACTAGTGTCTACTGCAGCATACCAGGCCAAATTAAAGATTATTAGATCTTACTATATTAAACTAGAAATTACTAGAACCTACCAGATCAAACTAGAGGTCATTAGAGTATATCTGATCAAACTAGACTCTACTACAGCATACCAGGCTAAATTAAAGATTACTAGATCGAACTAGAGACTACTAGAGTATTTAATCAAATTAGAGTCTACTACAGCCCACCAGATCAAACTAG